>BPLR01008788.1:0-153599 GCA_021605095.1 Caerostris extrusa | reverse complement strand
AGCTGTATATGTCCTTAGAAGTACTTGGTGATGTCCATTAATTTTTTGTGTCATTTTTCTAATTATAATTTTTTTAATTAAAACATTATTCAAAAAAATTATCTGTATAGTTTTATAAGAAATAGAATACGATATTTATAAAAAAATTCTTATTTAGATAGTTTAAGAATTTGAACCAACATAAAAACTTCTGAAAAATTCCCTAAGTGTCTATTTACTAATGGAAGACACTTTATCATATACTACAAATATATAATATAATTTATTGGAAGATTACACGGCCATTATTAAAAAAATGCCATTGAAGTGAGCAGGGTTTTCCACATTTTGCATCAGTAACCCCAGTACCCCACTGACATTCTGATCAGTGTACCCTCTCATCTATTCAAATTTGGATCTTTGGATACTTCAATAGACATTGTATGTATAAGTTTTAGTTTTTAAACTCGTTGCAACTTGCCGCAGAAAAAGGCGACATACTTCACTTTGAATAGCGTCTGAATAGGCACCCCGGGTTGAATAGTACCTTTTCAAAGTCCCCAAGTCTTCCAAGGACAAACTCACCTTCATCTGTCCTTAAAGGCAACCTACCTCATGTATATTTTTGTAAAAATATACAAAAAATGAAAGATATATAAAATGCAATTAATGTTTGTAAAAAAAATACAAATGCAATGAAGTATGATTTTTATATTTAAAATTTTGTGTTAATGTAATAAATAAAATTTATATAATTACTATATAACTCGTACTTTTGCATGAATATATTTCTCAAAATCTAGTAAACACGTTAAAAAATCCAAATACAGTAGCATAAATATATAATATTTATAGAATTTTTATAATTATTTATTATTATAATTATTATTCTAATCAACATTTTTAACATCTTAACAACTATTTTTTACACGAATATATTTCTCAAAAATATAAAAGTACAAAATCAAATAAAGTAGCATAAATGTATAATATTTATAAAACTTTATAATTATTATTTATTCAATCTCAATCACATACAACAAGTCTCAATTCTATCACGACATTTTACCATTGACAATTATTGTTATCATTAACGAAACTGACCATTTAAAATTGCGTCCAATGACACAACTGTGACAGTTGTTATATGATACATCACCATCGGCTTAACAGCCCCAATGATGAATGGCCAAGGCCGTTCTGTCTACTAACAGATTTCGAGACTAGGGATGGTTTTTTTTTTACGGGGGGTAGGGTAGTCAGCCCTACGCCAGGCGCTCAACAGTCATATTAGATAGGGACCTACGATGTAAGTGGATTCCATACTACTACACAAACATCCATGGCACCTTCGGGACTCGAACCGAAACCTGTGGTACCAAGCGCCAGTCACTCGGCCGTGAGCCCATATGATACACACGAAATGCACGTCCCTGTTTGTGTATTTATAAACAGAGGAAAAAAAATTATTAAAAAAAAAAACTAAGTGAGCATCAGATTAACAATTTTAGTTTGATTATTACCGCAACAATTGATTTTAAAAAACTTATTTTTACCAATCTAACGTGACACATCAAATTATTTATTTACTTTTATTATACTATAGTGTTGATTTATACTATACTATTATTTATTATACTATAGTGTTGATATCATTTTTATATAATGTTTATTATTTTATATGCATAAAATAATAAACATTATATAAAAATGATAATGATTGTTGTTAGCTGGCATATTAAAAAGGGCATACCTCTATAAATCTACATGTATCAGTGGACAGAAAAGTGAAAATCTATGCATAGAAATCTGACTAAACAATTTTTTGTTTTGTTTACATCGAAACACATTTATTAGAACAATCTTATGTCACATATTAAATTTTTCATTTACTTTTATTATATCTTATTTTTATTTACAATTTAATTTATTATTATTTGTGTACATATAAACTATATAAATAAAAATGATAATAGTTGTTATTAGATGACAGCATTGAAATGGGCATACCTCTATGAATCTACATCTATTAGTGGACAGAAAAGTGAAAAATCAATGCATAGAAATCTGACTAATCATTTTTTGTTTTGTTATTACAAATATCGGCATTGAAACATTTATTAGATCAATCTTAAGTCACTTATTAAATTTTCGTTAACAGTTTTTTTTTTTTTTTTTTTTTTTTTTTTTTGTTGTTGTTGTTAGTCGATCGTCACATAACTAAATTCTATTTCTGTTTCTTAATGATATCTATCAATTACTGATATCATTAAAAGAAATAGAAATCGAATTTCATATATTGAAAAGAAATTACATATAATTATCGCAACAATCGATTTTAAAAAACTTATTTTACCAATCTAATGTCACACATCAAATTGTTTATTTACGTTTTGTTATACTATAGTGTTGATTTATTTTATCATTATTTTATATGCATAAAATAATAAACATTATATAAAAATGATAATGGTTGTTGTTAGCTGACATATTAAAAAGGGTGATGTGTGACATTAGATGGGTAAAATAAGTTTTTAAAATCGATTGTTGCGATAATTATATGTAATTTCTTCAATATATGAAATTCGATTTCTATTTCTTAATCATATCGGCAATTGATAGATATCATTAAGAAACAGAAATAGAATTTAGTTATAGGACGATCGACAAACAACAACAACAAAACATCGATTAATCTTTAAAGTTTAGTCTTAACTACATTATGAAAGAAACTTTTTTTTTTTCTTCAAGTTGTACTAAAATTACATGGATTCAGACAAAATATTTCTTGTCCTGTATAGGACTAGAAACACAGGTTCCCCCCTTCCCAAACAGGTTTTCACTGAATAGAATAAAAAGAAACTCAAAAGGAATGATAATCCTTTGCCCAACTGAACTTCGAAAATTGAAGTACATGTGACTTTTCGTTCCCTAATTGTCACGATATAATAGTACGGAAAACTGGAGATGAATTAGGACTGAACTATAAATCATGGGCATGAACTCTACTGGAATTCTGATTTATTCTCAACATAAAATTTAAAAGAAAAAAATTCAAGGATCGTAAATGGATTATCGGCAATTCGATAAAGAATTAGGAATCTAAATAAGATTGATTCGATCATTTCTGTATATGGTAGATTCTGAATGGTAGAAATGGAATCAAAATAATTTTCAATTTGGATTCGTTTGGAACTAATGAAGTATGGCAACGGACATAACAAAGAATACATGTGAGAATATGGAATTTATTATTTGTAGCTGTTCCGTATGTAGCAGTTTAGTTACAAATAATGAGAGAGGGAGAGAAATTCCTGATAAATAAAATTCAATTCCAAAAATTTAATCGAATTGAAAAGTGAACGACTGAATGCTGGCTTGAATTTTACTGATAAGACTTTTAAAGTCCAATATTCATTTCAGGATCGAATTCGGATTAAATACTTTTTTAAAACTTGCGAGCAGGTAAACAAGTTGAATTTAAATATTTCTTTTTCAATTTCCTTACCTTAAAATTTTTATCAAAAAATTAAATATGTGATTTATCGTAATCAAGAAATAAATGTTCTAAATTTCTTCTTTACTATTCTTTTATTTTATTTTACAAATAAAAATGTATACTACCAGAGGAATTTGAGATAAATTATTATTGTAATAAAGGAAATGATTAGTCTAATAATGTAAATAATATTCATTTTATTCAAAGATGGAATTTGAGATAAATTTTTATTGTAATAAAAAAAAAAAAAAATGATTAGTCTAACAATGTAAATAATATTTCTTTTATCAAAGATGGAATTTGAGATAAATTTTTATTGTAATAAAAAAAAAAAATGATTAGTCTAACAATGTAAATAATATTTCTTTTATCAAAGATGGAATTTGAAATAAATTATTATTGTAATAAAAGAAAGGATTAATCTAACAATGTAAATAATATTCATTTTATTGTTTAATTTATTGAACAATAAAATGGATCCAAATTTTAGATGGAATTTGAGATAAATTATTATTGTAATCAAAGAAATGATTAGTCTAACAATTTAAATGAAATTTATTTTATAAAACATGGAATTTGAGATAAATTATTATTGTAATAAAAGAAATGGTTAGTCTAACAATGCAAATAATATTCACCTTATTCAAAGGATGTTATAATTAAAATAAATAGGAATTTATACTGATAAATAAAATTTAAAATGAATTGATAAGCAGTTGTTTATATATAATATATCTATTTAAAATTTTTAAATAGAAAATTTGTTTGAAAATAAATATTCAATACTTTTTCAAAAGCTTAAAGTAGTGTCATATGTATTACTTTGTTTTAATTGTAATAATTGTGTAGATTGAAAATCAATTACTTATAAAAAATAGTAAATTTTCCGTAAATTTTTCAAGGATTGATATATAAAAAATTCCTAGAAAACTATAGATTCAAATTTCTAGAAAAAAGTAGAATAATTACAAATTTTATAAAATTTCAATGCGTAAAGAATTAATTAAGTCTATTTAATACAGTATTTTATATTTAAAAAAAATTAAAAATATATTTGATCCTAAATAGATCTCACAAAAGTTTTGGTTCACAAAGTTTTTAGTCAGATCTGCTTTGCATTAATTTAAATTATAATTAAGAAATATTTTTTCAAACACAGTTTGTCAAATTCAATAAAATCGTCAGCTGGAAATATTTTTTTATCTAATATTTATTTACATAAAAAGGAGATCTCCATTACTATATCAGGTAACATATAAATTGTTCGACATTCGCAAATTAATTACTAATTTGCTCGTAGAAAAGTTTATCCAATTAAAAAAAAATTAACCAAACAATTACTTTAAATGATTCAAAAGTTCTTTCAGGAAGAATACTAAGCATACTGACCTTCGAACTGTGGTTATTTTACAAACATAAAGAAATCATAACTGAAACAAATAGAATATATCTAACACAAATTTAAAAACAGAATTCGGAAGTAAATATTCCTTCACAGTAGCAAGGTGAAAGCTGTAATGATGAAAAATGAAACAAAATAAGTTCATACATTACTAAAAACTACTTCAATCTATTCCAAAATGGTTAAAATGTGTTCTTAAAGCTAGCAGGTGTTCAATCAGAACAAGCAGCTGAAAGATGTTTGTTTAACTAAATTGCCTTTATACGTAGTAGCATTAAGTTAATTGACGTTATTCGAAATAACATTTAACGAAGTAACTTAGTATAATTCATTTTAAATACTGTAATTCATTCTTTCATCGTGTATTATAGTATTTAAAACGAATTTATTTTAAATAATAGAAGCAAAATGTAAATTTGTTAATTTTTTCAAAGCAACAAATTTTAAGTATTATTTAATAATTTATATATATGGCGTATCTATGAGAAAGCTGTTGTGAATCAATATGTTTAAAAGGAATAAAAAATAAATAATTTTTGTCAGACTTGTCAAAAAAAAATTTAATTTAAATGTATTTGTTATTATAATTTCCAAATATAAAGTACATGAATTAATGATGCAGTTATATGCAGTATTAAAAACTGTATGAGACTTAAGTTTAAGCTAAAATAAAAACATTTTAAAGTGTTAGCGTGCCAACTTTTATTCCAAAGGGCATTTTTTAAAACTGTTTTTGCAATAAAAATTACAGAAAGGGAAAACTAAGTTGTTACTGATATTAATTAAGATAACAAATCCCCATTTTTTTTTTTTTTTTTTTTTTCGTTTGAAAAAAAAAGCAATCAAATATTAATAATCGAAGAATAAAAGAAATACGTCTTCTTTCATCATAGATAATGATAGAAAATGAAAGGTTTTACATTGAAAAAACCCCCACATAATTCCGAAATTATAAAAACGACTCGATATTTATAGAAATAGATGATAGAAGGCAATCTAAAAAATTAATTTAAAATTGTTAAAGATATTTTTAAAATTTTTTAAATTATTTCCAGTATAAACATTTATTGTTTTTTTTTTTTTCTCTTCCTCAATTAGGAAAATAGAACAAATTTTTGTAGTTTTTATCACCAAATTGCTAGTATTCATTCTCTATTCCTACTTGTTTGTTTACATTTGTTAAATTTCAATAAAGATTTTTATTATTTTGTTTTTAAAACTAACAAAAATGAGATAAAAAACTTACATTGATTATTTCTTAACGAAAATTCGTTTTTTTTTTTTTTTTTTTCAATTCCTTATATTAGCTCACACTCTCCTATATATATCTTGTTCCAATTTTCAATCGTTAATAAAATACTTCTTATTCATCCAATCAAGTTTAAAAAAAATGTATTTGATCTTGTAGTGGATGGCACTTGATGTTAATACAGTTTTTCAAATATTAATTCATTCATTAAATTTAATTAATTAATTTTAGTTTTTTTTTTCGATTTAAAAAAATAGTAGAAGAGATAGTGGTTTTTAAGTTTATCTGGCGCCATCTATTTTTAGTTTTTTCATCTATTTTTAGTTTTTTCATCTAAAAATAGATGGCGCCAGATAAACTTAAAAAAATGAATGAAAATTATTTATAAAGGACTTTCTGCAATATAATGGGAAAAAAAGTAGGAATTGACTTAAATACTTATATTACTTGTTTATTCATTCTTTACTAAATCACTTATGATATTTGATGATCGAAACACATCACAAATAAAATGTGCAATTGCTCATGCATTAAAATAGGATTATATTATTAAATTAGCTTTTTTGTAGAACAGCTGCAGAACACTAGAACAGTGTGACTCGCCGCCAACACATTTTTCGAAACCAAAACCAAAAACCCGCGTGTTGCCAAATGCTTCAGCGTAACTACTGAAAAATCGTCAGAAAGAGTGTAGTACGTAGAGAAGATTTAACGTTCACTACAAGCTCTAAAGTAAGATCAAACAACTCCTTTACTTATCAATAACAAATTGTAGAATTTAAATCTAAGAAAAAAAATATCTTGAATTCATTAAAAATAATTTTAAATAAATCTTTTTACATAGATTTTAGAAATGCCCTTTTGAATATTGGTAGAAGGTTACGATTTTAAAATTTGATCATTTCGATAATAGTATAAAACAGACTGCAATCCATTGTAAATTTTTTTTTAAATCAATAGAACCAAAACGAATCATCCAAATTATTATTATCGAATTATCATTAATTGTGAATTATGAACGAGTTATTAAAATAATCGAATTGTCAAATATATTATTAATTGCATATTATATTATAGATAATAAGAATATATTACGTAGTTTGTTTATTAAATATGATTCAAATGTTGCTTTTACAAATTTGTGTTAATGTAGATTAGTTCGTGATCTTCTGCCCTTGACAGATTTAGTAGAATTTTAATGTAGTTTTCAATAATTCGCTTGTTCAAAACATTTTTAAATAATTCCTTCGAAGCAGTTTCAAAGTCCTAATCATATAAAATTTTGATTTACACAAATTATTTTTATTATTCTGGAAATATGTTAAGAATTCATTTCTCTACATTGGCTGATAAGTTTTGATACATGAATTATAGGCATCATTTTACGGATTTAATTGAATCTCAATGTAATCAAGAATAATTTTTTTTTTCTTAAAATTTTTTACCCAAATAATAATCGTCTTTTAAAGAAAATTCGTAATAAGCAATCTAAACTGAATCAAAAGTTCTATTAATCAAAAAATTTTTTTGTTCTTATTGTTATGTGAAGAAATTATTCTTTTAGGGATAAGTATGTTTAGATTTTAAAATCTGGTTGAAAAAAGGTTTTCTGGTACATTTCAATCTCAAGTTTTACTTATTTTTGTAATTTTGTTAATTTCTTAATAATATTAAAATTTTCATTTATTTTTTAAAATTCTTTTAAACAATTTAAATTCCTCCGAAACATGGTTTAGTTAAGAAAATTATTATTATTATTTATATAATAATAATAATAATAATAATAATAATAAATTATTAATTAATCATCATCATTATTTATTATTAATTTATTATTCCCTTAAAGTATAAAAACATAAATAATAATAATTATTATTATTATTATTATTATTATTTAAATAAATGGTAATTTTTTATTACTTAATTTATTTATTTTTAAAATGAAGTTCAAGTTTAGTTAGTTCTCTCATTAAACTAAAATCTTATTCATTTCTAATTTTTTTTAAAAGAACAAAATATTTAATAAAAAATAATTTCATCTATTTTTTTAAATACATCTACTATTTTTAAGTAAATAAATTTCATCAAATTTTTTTTCATCTATTTTTTTCAACTATAT
Organism: Caerostris extrusa; assembly: GCA_021605095.1. Classification (NCBI taxonomy): domain Eukaryota; kingdom Metazoa; phylum Arthropoda; class Arachnida; order Araneae; family Araneidae; genus Caerostris; species Caerostris extrusa. Next base: position 145,351 of record BPLR01008788.1, on the reverse strand, counting down.
ATTTTATGATAAAAATATGATTCATAAAACGTATTGCTTCAAAAAATAAAATTCGTAATTCTCTACTTTAATTGAATGTCAATGTAATTTCTTTAATGCAATGTCTTTTTCACCGATAATATTTTTTTTAGTTAATTGTTTTAAAGAAATCCTTATTGAACAAAAACTTCAATTAATCAAAAAATTATTTTTTCTAAATATCTAAAAATTCAAATCTGCGCAGAATATTTCGTTAAAGTTTCTAAACAGGATTCAAACGGATTTTCTAATTTAGTTGACTCTCATTATAATTCTCATGCACTCAAAAACATTTTTTTCCCAATAATTTATTTTTTTAAAATTCATTTTGAAAACAATTCAAATCAAGCAACTTAGATGAAACATTCATATTTATTTTCATTTTGTAAATATACTGAGAATTTATTTTTATATTATATTTTTATGTTTTCTAATTTAGTTAAATCTCAGTATAATTCTTAACAATCCATTAACAAAAATGCACAATTAAAGTAAATTAAAATAATAGAAATATTTCTTAGTAAAAATTGAAATTGAAGTCAAACTTAAAATAATTATATATATATATATGTATATATATTATACTATTTACAGTTTTCTGATTTAGTTGAAGTTTAATGTAAATCCCTTTTACTTGTTTTTTATTTATTTATTTTATTTTTTATTTTTTTAGTTCTACAATATAACTCAACCTAATTTTCATTTATATATAAATCACCGTTTATTATTTTTTTTCTTTGGAAAATGAAGAAATTATTTATTTATTTTACAAACAAGTATGTTTGACAGGTTTCTGTCTAAACTAAACCCAAAATAATTCTCATTTTTTAAAAAAATTTTTCCCATAAACTTTTTTTGTTGCTGTTGCTTATCCCCTTGATTTAGAATCCTTAACCAAGTTCAGTAGATCATGCTGCATCAATAGATCGTAAACTGTCCTCCCCTCATTCAACAGTTGCCTCACAGAGGCACCAACACAATCGATGAGATGAGAGGGAGACGCGATGGCCGAACAATGACAAAGGGTATATGTCTTCTCGTCTCCATTGAAGGTCAAACTCTTAGTGTGGCCAGTCCTTAGTCTAGCTAAAGTCGTTTGAGCAGATCTAGGACAGGTTTGGTTTGTCGCTCTACGGTCATCTTGTGCGCATATTCAAAAATAATCCTTATATTTATTCCTTACAATTTATGAATTCCTATAATAATTTTTTTTGGGTTGAAAGCAAGGAAAAAAAAAAAAAAAAAAAGTAAGCACTTAAGTTGACTAAATTTTAGATTAATCTAAGCATTATTTATTTATGCAAATATACTAAGAAATTTTTTTGTACAGAAAGTCTTTTTCAAATTATGATTAAAATACAATTTTCTGGTTGAGCTAAATTCTAATATAATTTGATTATATTGGGTTTTTTTTTTTTTTTATACAGACTTTTTTTTTTTCCATTCTTTTTAAACAATCCAAATCATAGCCTAATTTTTTTTAGTTAGAACAATTTGTTTTTAACAACTTTTTATACTAAGAATTTATTTATTTAAACTTCAAAATAAATTAATCCCAGATTTTTATTTAAGTAACTGATAATTAATTTAGTGATTCTATGCAGTTGAATCTCAATGTAATTCTAAATAATTTTTTTTTTTTTTAATTCATTTACTTATAATGATTGTCTCTTTCAAAATACTTTTTTTAATAGTAATCCTCGTATATTCATTTTAAGCAATCGAAAATGAATTCAAACTTCTATTGATCAAAGCCTTCAATTTGAATAAATTCCATAATACGATAAATCACTTTTCTCACATAAATCACATTCTTACCATAAATCACCTTTCAAATTCACCCCTCTAAAAATTACGGTTTTTATTTATATGCCAGAACGTATACATAGATATCTATCAATATAAAGATATGCGCACGTATGTGCGTGTGTCTACAAGAGTAGTCATGTACTAGTACGGATATAAATCTATGTATAAATATGCAAGAAGGTATCCGTGCATTAATCTGTGACTATTTCAGTAAGCATGTATATTCGTTTATATGTAATATAGATATGTGGATGTCTGTATGTAAGTGTAGGCTGATAATAGTATGTGTGTATGTATATCTATATGAATGTTTGTGTTTGTGTGCCTGGGTATGTATGTAATGTTTATGTCTACGTAATGCATTCGTGTACGTAATGCATGTGTTTATGTAATGTATGCATACACGGTTATGTATATACTTTCATATAGGTACGTATATATGCGCGCCGCTGGGTGAGCATTAGGGCGGAAGTTCAAAAGACAAGGAGCCTCAATGGCGTTTGTAATATTCAGCATTTTACCTCCTTAGTCAAACTACCTGGTGGAAGATTTCCAGGTTTCCTCCCATACGCTTAATAAATGCTGGATAGTCTTCCCAGAAGGCACTGGAGGTAGCTCGCAAGGGGGAGGGGGTTTACGCAAATGGGAAACCCCCAAAAAAAGGTCCGCCAGGAAGGCACTGCCCTCCTTCTTCAGTGTCACGGAGCCAAGCCAGACTTCTACCTACGGTTCTGCGCCATCACAGCAGAAGCTGACCCCCCTTCCCCCTTTCCCTTCTTCCATGAGACCACGGGTTCTTGGGCTTGGTCTAGATCAGGGATGGGCAAACTGCGGCCCGCCGGAAGGTTCTATCCGGCCCGCGAAATTATTTAGAATTTTAATTTGCTGGTCCGACTAAAAAGAAATAAATATTTATATATTACATATCCATCTCCTTTTCTACTTTGATTAAATATTATTTTTTCTTCCTTTTTTTCAAAGGACCGATGAACTTTTACTTTCTCTATTTTTATTTTACAAAACATAAATCGACGGAAATAGCAAGCACAGTCAGCTTTCAATCAGTAAAGTGTTAAAAATGGAAGTTCTTTGTTAGTTAGTTATAGCTGTTGATTGGCGGTAACAAGCGTTATCTCTTTCTCGGGTAACAGACATATGAGAATCAATATAGGTAAATTAGACCTCATATGTGACAGATCGCCCAATTTTAGCTCCAGCCAGCGGCTTTTTCTTTTGGCAAGATAGTGGACATATAGCATTATTGTGAATAGTGGTGAAATTATTAAAAGTATAGCGTAACTAATGCTTGTTTGGGTTATTCGTAAAATATTTCAACCCCAGATGGCTACTAAAAACGTAAAGTTGATTCAGAGTGCCGTGCTGTTAATGATGGCCTGGAAATATTTTTTTACGGTTGTTATTTCAGAAGTAGACTGACAGATGAGCATTTAGTCTCGTTCCTTAGAATCAGTACATCTCACTTCGAACCTCAATATAAGGAACTTTTAAAAATGAAATCGCAATTTCATTCATCTCATTAACATATTTAAATTGTAATACTTGTGTATTGTTTTTAAAATTTAAGAAAAATTTCTCTTGGCCCGCCAAACTTTTTTTTTTTTTGTTGTCCGATTTTTGCCCGCGACCGAAAAGTATGTCCATCCCTGTTCTAGATGTTGCTGTCTACCAAGTGAGATGAGAGAGAGATAAAAAAAAAAAAAAAAAGAAGAAGAAGAATTATAGTTTTGCACAAGAATTTACTATGAATTTACTAATTTATGATTTATGTTGAGCAATCCAAAGTTTCTGCCACACTGACACAACAATTGCTGAGGATCAGAATGCGAAAATCTTATATGAAAACAATTTATAATTAAACTTGACAATTAATGGGCCTTGTTAAGTAATATTGGAAATTTCTCAAATGGCAACGTATTATAGTTAATCATGTCCCAAATTCTAATAATACTGGCAGAATCAACGAAAGGACATAAATTTTTTTGCCTGACTCTGAGGATTTACTTCGCCTTTGGTCTTGAGAGTTGTCAGCTCTCTTGCAAATTCAGATTCTTTCACCCATCTTATTAAAATGAAGCTTTGCCTGGTGTATCTTTTCGCCAATCAGGTATCCAGAATGCTTTTCGATACCCGGTTTAGAATTATGTAAAAATCTAGAATAAAACCCAAACATGGATTACTATAAAATACTTATTACTATAATTAAGAATATCTTTAAAAATAATATGCTATACGAGTATATAGAAAATGAAAGGCTCTGCTCACAGTACGCTTTGAACACTTTTAGAGTTCATATGAAAATTCATCACCACTGGCTCTCAAACACTTTAGAGCATTCACACCACGACAGATAAGGTCTGCTGGATTCTCATGTGATGAAGCATGCCTCTAATGTTCATAACATGAAAGATCTTGAATAATAGCCCCATAGTTTTCAACATGATCAGTTGTTTCTTGATTCATGACATAACAATCATATTGTCACTCCTGTAATGTATAGCGGCTTGATGGCCAAATTGCTAGCGTTCTGGCCATTGGTACCTCAGACTTCAGGTTCGAATCCTGGCTGTGACATGGATGTTTGTTGGTGTTTCGGAATACACATTAAACTGTAGGTCCCGGCCAAATTTGCCTAAAGTGTGCAATAAATGACCGTAGAGGAACAAACTTAATCAGTAATGCGTGTTTAGACATCTCCAATCGAAAAGCTCAGTCATATAACCACAATGCCATGCACAATATCCCACAAAAATTAATTTTTATTCTTAGAGCTTTGAATTTATCATGCTGTACAAAACTTCGATGATGCAATTTTTAAAACGATTGCATCAAAAGCAGATTTTTAGCAAACCACAATGCCATGCACAATATCCACAAAAATTAATTTTTATTCTTAGAGCTTTGAATTTATCATGCTGTACAAAACTTCGATGATGCAATTTTAAAACGATTGCATCAAAAGCAGATTTTTAGCAAACCACAATGCCATGCACAATATCCCACAAAATTAATTTTTATTCTTAGAGCTTTGAATTTATCATGCTGTACAAAACTTCGATGATGCAATTTTTAAAAACGATTGCATCAAAAAGCAGATTTTTAGCAAACCACAATGCCATGCACAATATCCCACAAAAATTAATTTTTATTCTTAGAGCTTTGAATTTATCATGCTGTACAAAACTTCGATGATGCAATTTTTAAAACGATTGCATCAAAGGCAGATTTTTAGCAAACCACAATGCCATGCACAATATCCCACAAAAATTAATTTTTATTCTTAGAGCTTTGAATTTATCATGCTGTACAAAACTTCGATGATGCAATTTTTAAAACGATTGCATCAAAAGCAGATTTTTAGCAAAAAACCACAATGCCATGCACAATATCCCATAAAAATTAATTTTTATTCTTAGAGCTTTGAATTTATCATGCTGTACAAAACTTCGATGATGCAATTTTTTAAAACGATTGCATCAAAGCCGATTTAAAAAAAAAAAAAAAAACCCAGGATGTTTTTGTTCACTGTAGACGGTTTTATTTCGGTTTTTTTTTTTTTTTTGGTTTTTTTTTCTTCCAACCTGAACTTGAAATTCCCTGGCCAAATCGACTGCAAGGTTTTTACATGTGGGTTAGTAAGGTAAGAGGGGGAAAGGCGTGGCCAAAGGGCTTGCTCCCTCTCGACATGTGAAGCATAAATAAACAACTAAACTATAAAGTCGTTAAGGTTTGATCAGAAGTACACAAACAAAAAGCCAACGAAAGTTTCATGTTATCCATTCGGAAATCTATCTTTCCAAAAGAGTTTACTTTTCCATCTGTAAAAATATGTTTAAAAATGTAAGATTAGTTTCAATGACAAATTTAAAGTTGTACTTTTTGCTAGAAAAGTAGAGAGAGAAGAAATCTAACTTACTTAATTAACTTACATTAGATCTTGTTCAGTTTCAGAAAATCTGATAATTTAGAAAATTTCAGAGATAACCACAATTATTTCAGGCGTAATGATAATCGTATAAAAGTGCATTTTCGAGTTTTCTATTTCCTGTTTTAATTTTGTAATGACAAGGTTCATCAAAAAAAAAATATCGCAATTATGCAAAATAATTTCGAGTACAATTTTTATTTCCAGTATTTTTAAATATTGACAATTAAAAGATATTTTATTACTATTGTAATAATTGGGCTAAATTTCATTTTGAATAGTGAATGATTTAGGATTAATTGTAAGATATAAACAACTTTTATCTGTTACATCCTATAAATAAATAAAAAATAAATAAATAAAAAATAAAAATTTGTGAAAACTAATATTTAATAATAAAAAATATATATTAATAAATATATTAATATTAATATATTATATTAATTATATATATTAATAAAAAAACTATTAACATATTATTTTATATATATTAATAAAAACTAATAGAAATAATAGAAAAAATTCATTTGGGAAAAAGAATAGAAGAAAAAAACATTTAATTTTAATTCAATGTTTATGAATCGAAAAAAAAACTGTATTTAGGTGATGAAATCAAAAGATAAATAAAAAAGTACAATGTAAACAGAATATGTCGGACTTGTTCGCATTCTGATTGTATTTATTAAATGAGATTTATTTATTTATTTTTTTTTTTAATTTCAGATTCAAATAATTTATGATTCGGCATAATGTTTTTAACACTTTTTGTTCATCAGATAAACTGCTTTCATAAAATTTAATTAAAAGTATCAAAAGGAAATATCGTTTGGTAAAAATTATTTATCATTTTCGTTAAAAAAAAAAATAATAGTTTGCAAAAGTTAAAAATATTATTGAAAGTGGAAACAGACAAATAAAAATTGCCTTGCGTATTGTAAGGAATGTTTTTTTTTTACTTTAAAATTATATTAAAATTTCAGAAGAAAGCTTTTGACGTATTATTGGAAATTTAAAAATAATTTCAATTACTTATTTTAAAATTATTCTGTTAAAACTTTAAATAATTATAAATTTTTTTTTTTTTTCTTTTTTGGAAGAAATTATTCATTTTGGACAAGTAAAATTCTACTGTCCTTTTATTGGATGGCGATAAGAAACCGGTCCACCTCGCCCCCTGTTTGACCGTGCAGACTGACCTCTACAGCCCCTTTATCCCTCTGGGTGGTCAGACTGTATTCCAGAATTATTTTTGCCCGCTTATATTCGAAAGTTGCATTTCGTTTGCACGTACTACTAAGAAATGGCTTCATCATTTGCTGAAGAATCTTCTATAAGTAGGTTAATTTTTATTACTTACGAAGAATTTTGAAAACTGTTCGCATTTTATGTTCTTGTAATTCAATATTTCATGGATCTTGTCTTGTTGGAATATCGTAAGCTTTGTCTTTAAAAAGTCACGTGCACCACTTTGCATGTAACCAAAGTACAATTGCAATATCTTAATTAACAAAATTTTGATATATACATATATAACATTGTTTTAATTTAATAATACTCAAAAAACCTGCATGTTAATTGTCTGATTTTGTTGCAATTCATTATACAGAGACAAACGTATAATTAATGTATGCATGCACTGTAATAGTAATTATTAATTATATAATATTGTATTTGACTTTGCATTTAATTTAACCCTTATTATTTATGATTTTTTTTATATTTAAAAAACAGAAAAAGCAACTTAAAATAGAATATGGAATTAGATTGACATTAATTTATAAATGCATGTAATGCATTTAAAATTATTTATGCATGCAATGTAATAGTAATTATTAATTATATAATATTGTATTTAACTATGCATTTAATTTAACCCTTATTATTTATAATATTTTATATTTAAAAACAGAACGAGCAGCTTAAAGTAGGATATAGAATGATATTGACAATTAATTTATAAAACTGTTGTTTGCTAAAACTATTTTTAAAAAAATTGTAAAGAAATAACAGCTATCGACAGAAATTTTTTTTTCAAAATATTTCAAATTTGTATATTCAAAATCATGGTTTTTATCTTTAAAACTTTAAAAAATGATTTCATCTTTCTTTTTTTCATCTTTTGCAAATTACGTTAAATGAAAATTAAGTTATTTTTTTTTTTTATCCATTATTGATTAAAAGATTATTTAAAACAATATATAAGATATTGGAAATAATTGATCATCAATGACAATTTTTTTACCAAATAACTTATTTAGGAAGTATAAACTTTTGTATTGTATTTTTGTTCAAAAAAAAAAAAAAAATGTAAAATGAACACTGGATTAATTATTTTTAAGAATCAAAACTGTTTAAAAAATTTATATTTTTTTATAAAAAAAATTAATAAATAAAAAAGTTAATTAATTTCACAATACTCCGATAGATGGCAGTCCTGTTTGCTATGACGAAAATGTAAAAGTAAGAGAAATGGATCAAGGTTATGTTTATTGTTCGATTTCAAGGTCATAGTAAGATGGGTTCAGGATAAGGCAGTATGTCTGCACAAAAGAGAAAACTCTTTTGTGGTCTAGGGATAGAAGTGCGAGATGGGGAAAGAACCTACTAGAAAATGAGGGAAGTCTTACCTATTGACCTTATTTAATGTTGAACGGCAGGGTTTAAGAATTAAGGCGAATTCTATTTATTCAAAAGTTCGAATCGAAAGATGGAAGAAAAGAAGTACGGGAAAGAAATTTACCTAATTTTCAAGAAAATGTAATGATTTTCAATCTAGCAGCTAGAATTGGTTCTTTTTTTTTGTGTGTGTGTATATGTAAAATTTTATTATCACTTTATTATTGTTATTTTTTTTTTTGCACCGTCTGTATTTATTTTATGTTTTGAAATATACTCAATGCAATTTATTTTATGTTTTGAAATATACTCAATGCAATTTATTTTATGTTTTGAAATATACTCAATGGACAAATAATACAATTTATTATAACCTGCTTCCATCAAACTTGTTCAAAACCCATTTGTATTGATTTTTATGCATTCATAAACAGCAATTTTATTTGCTTAACGAATCTTTCCCGATTGTCATTTCCTTGTCTTTCCTTTCCAATTGTCAATTGTCATTGTCATTTTCCCATATAAATATCTAGAAAAATATTATATTCAAAAATTTCGCGAAGAAATGACTAATATTAACGACCTATGGTGAAAATTCTAAACTGAATATTTAAAATTATTAAAAAAATATCGTAGTTACACATTATAGATATAAAATATCTTTCAAAAGCAAAACTTTAAAATATTTAATATGAATACATATTGGCATAACTTTATAAGTAGTTATTAGTTAAGCAATATTCTTAACAAGCAAAATAAGCTTTACTTAAAAAATTGCAAATTAAGGTAATTTTTAAAAAAATTTATCTGAATTATGTTTCTAAGGTTTTGAAATGATACATTAATTTCAGGCATAAGGAATTTCAATATACTTAACTTACTTCACTTACAAATAAGAAATTGTTTCTGAGAATATTGTATTAAAAGTAAAATAAATAAATGAAATGCATATAATTTAATTAATTCTTCTTCTTTAATATCCAAACAGCCCCATCGTGAACCAAGGCCGTCTGCCTGCTTGCAGATTCCCAAACATGAGATGATTTTCTTTTTACTGCGTAGGGTTGTCAGTTCTACGCCCAGCGCTCTATAGTCATATTAGACTGCGACCTACGGTTTAAAGTGCGTTCGAATCACTGCAAATATCCATGGTACCGCCGAGACTCGAATCCCAAACTTGTGGCACCGAGCGCCAGAGAATATATTACATGTATAGCTCTATAATATATATATATATATATGCGCATTAAATATATATATATATATATGCGCATTAAATAGGTAATTACTTGTGATCACTATGCAACTAAAGTAGAAATTTTCAATTTCACCATTTGGTAGTTTATTTTCTATTAATTAGTTAAGTTAAATCCTTTATTTCAGGGGTCTCCAAACTTTCCAGCCTTAGGGCCATACTGTTTACTCCAGTAAGTACCAAGGGCCAGAACCATTTATAATGGCAGAAAAATTAAAAACTCATTAATTAATCTATGGTACTACTTACTTGTGTGAGAAAACATTCTCCAAAATGAAGTACACAAAGAATGTTTACATATCTAAGTTAATCGATGAGCATCTTAAATCTCTTTTAATAATTGGTACAAGTAAAATTGATCCACAACTACAAACTATTGTCAGTGAAAAATCACAATTACATAAATCTCGTTAGTATTTTTTTACAAGTGGATACCCTGCGGTTTCATTCGCGTTAATTTAGCTTTCCGTTCCTGAGGGATTTTCTGGATAAAAATTATATGTTTGATTCAGGATATATACATTCCAAAAATCGACATACATACATATGTGATACTCTTTACCCCAATATTACTGCCGAGGATAATTGCGGGATGTTCACTAGTTTATAAAGCTAGTGGGATTCATTTCAATTATTTGTTAGTTGTTATGCTTAAGTTAAATTTTTTTGCGTATTATGCTTGTCATTAAGCTTTACTTAGCAATTAAATAAAACCGAGTTATTATCATTCTGTGTTTTTTTTATCCAACCTATTACAGTAACAATAAGCTATTCGCTGTCGCGGGCCGGATTTGGCCCGCGGGTCGTAGCGTTTGGAGACCCCTGCTTTATTTCAACCTGAAAGAAAATTAAAATTAAAAACAATAAAAGCATTATATTCATGTAGGGACATAATATATAAAGTTATATGCAATTTTTTATATATTATGTTCTATGTTGTAATATATGGCTGAATGGCTAGAGCTCTGGCGGGCAGTACCACAGGTTTCGGGATCGAGTCTTGGCGGTGCCATGGATGTTTGTAGTGGTTTGGAATCCACTTTAAACCGTAGGTCCTAGTCTAATATGACTGTAGAATGTTGTGGGGGTAGTGTTACTCGCGTCCATAGCATATCTTTAAGCTACACGTTTCCGCTGGGTAGTGTTAAATGTGTAACAGCGGTGCAGCCCTTGCTTATGGCATAACGATTAACTGTCTCTGTATTGCCAGCTGCATTAGAAAAGAAAAAATATTATAACATATATTTCTTATATATTATATTCTACTAGAAATATATATTCTCTATATATTAGCACAACAGAAGTATTTAAAGCCAAGAATTCATTATGCTTATGTCTTAATAATTATTATTTATAATCAATCGGGCCTGGATCATTCTTGTGGATAAGTATTGAGGATGTTTGACTCGAAACCTGAAGAGCAAAACAAGATTTAAAGTTCCAGGGTCTACGATGGCAATGAACTTAAATCCGTAGGCTGATTTTACGATTTTTGATAAAAATTTTTGGTTTTTAAATTTCAGTTTAGTAGTAAGGTGTGGTTTCCTAAGTTATTTTGCACTTCCTTAAAAAAAAAAATAATAATAAATAAAAACGTCCTTTAGAAATCTATCTTCTCTAAGCGAACAAACTTGGTTTGTTTTGTCGCTTTACCATCATTTTGTGCCCGCTTTAGGATAATTAGACCGGGACCTACAGTTTAACGTTTATTCCGAACCATTCACAAACATCCATGGGAGGAGTCCATTGGCAGGAGTCGAATCTGAAGCCAAAGGCCAGAGCACTAGCCAATTGGCCATCAAGCCGCAAATAAACAAACATAGTAAAAACCTTTTTCTTTATCTATAATCCTACATGCGTCTTAAAGCATAGAAAATAAAGATTTTTTAAATAAGCCACCTTGAAATGAAAAGATTTAATGAATATTATTGAGAAATTTAAATTAATGCAATTTGTACATACTGTTAAATTAATGCAAGAAGCTATGTGTGCTACACACTCTGGTTAGCAACATATTGGCGTTACACCTATTTATAATTTCCCTTTCACAATAAGTTATTCACACACATATTCTTGCTTATGCAAGCTGGACTTTCCAACATTTCTATTGAACTAACATTTATCTTGGTAATAACTTACAATTCGTGTGGTTACATGGAAAATAATGTACCACTATGCTACACACCACCAGCTGTCTGGAGAGGCCTGTGCTCCATTGGCGTGTAGTGCACTACACATAACAACGAACCCCGACGAGTAAACAACCAACCGGCGACGCCCCGATCTCGGAAACGTGCCGAACAAAAGACGCCAGACGCCGTCCATGTCCCCCCCCATGCCCGAAAGACAACGTAGACCAGGGATGGGAAAACTTTTTTTTTAGGTCGCGGGCCAAGATAAATTTTTCTAAAATTTTAAAAACAATATACAAGTATTACAATTTAAATATGTTAATGAGATGAATGAAATTGCGATTTCATTTTTAAAAGTTCCTTATATTGAGGTTCGAAATGAGATGTACTGATTCTAAGGAAAGAGGCTAAATGCTCATCTGTCAGTCTACTGTATAATAAATTATACAGTAGAACCTCTCTAAGTCGAATCTCGATAAATCGAATACCTCCAAAACTCGAAAATTTTTTTTGTTCCCTTCCCTTCAAGCCCCAAAACCTCCATTACCCGAAATTTCAACCCTCTATATGTCGAAATAATTAGTCAATCCCCACAAACCATTTTGGTATATATTTTCCCTTCGTAACTCGAAAAAAATTGGACCTCTGTATCTGGAACATTAGCAATTTTTGATTTTACAACCTTTATAACTCGATCATTTGAAACTAATTACCTCTATAGCTCGAAGAAAAATAAGTTACCGACTTTAAGGATTTGCCGACAATGCACGTTATTTTTCTTAAAAAACAGTGTATGAGTATACAGTAAATAAAATAACCAATTCTATGAAATATTCTTATTATAATTCTTATTATTGCTATTGATTTCATTTGAACTCTAGCGAAGCAAATCTTTTGTTGTTGATTGCAAAAATATCAGAAGTAGTTTGGTTTATTGAAACCCACATCTATTTTAACAATAGTATACGAATAATATTGCTAAAAAATGAGTACTCTGAAACGTAAACTGAAAACTTTGACTCTCGCTGAAAAGTTTGAAGTGCTTAAAGATAACTCAAAATAAGTTAGAAAGAATCTAGACCTCCACAAGTCGAATATTTCCTTATAAAATCGGCGTAAGTCGAAAACTCTATAACTCGAATTATTTGGCGTCTCCCTTGAAGTTCCTTACAGAGGTTCTACTGTATATATATATATATATGTAGATAAACAACATGTTTATTAAAAATAAGAAATCAATAACTATCATTTTTATCGCTAAGAAAATCACAAATAAAAACACTGAAAAAATGAGTCATAGAATGATTCATTTATTTGGCTGAACATTTGGAAATATGCATTGGACTTCGAAATCTTAACTTATTTAATTTGTTGATCTAAAGCAGGGGTCTCCAAACTACAGCCCGCGGGCCAAATCCGGCCCGTCATCAATCCGGCTCGCGACAGCGAATAGCTTATTGTTGCTGTAATAAATTGGATAAAAAAAAACAAATATCGTTATACATACACAATAGTAATTGTAGTAATTGAACCAGCGAATTTAGCAAGAGTATGCTCGCTCAGAGCGCGTACTCGGCGACTAGGCTACAAATTATAGATAATGGCAGAAAAATTAAAACGGTTTTGGCCCTTGGTACTTACAGGAGTAAACAGTATGGCCCTAAGGCTGGAAAGTTTGGAGACCCCGGATCTAAGGCAAGAATTTAGCACTCGTAAAAAATAAGTTTCATAAAAATTCTTTGATACAAAGGAAAAATTAAAATAGATACATAAATATAATAGTAATGAATTTGTAATTTTTATGGCTTATTTAACACTAAATTATGATAGTTTGTATTCAATGGATTTTCCGGTTAAAATAATGTGTTTTGTGCGTATGCTTTTCAGGCAGGAGGAGGATGGAGGCGAAATACGTTCTGAAGAAGTACAACAGAATTCCGGTGAGTAGAGACTTGTTTTCTCTTTACCAACAAACGTAACATCTATTTTAAATGCAGATTTTCCAAATAGTCTTTCTGAAAATAATGTCCTTTTTGAGTAACGGATGCTCTATGTCTTTTTTCAATTATTTCTATTAGCTCACACTCTCCCTATATATATCTTGTTCAAATTTTCAATCGTCCATAAAATACTTTTTATTCATCCACTCAAGTTCAAATACATTTTTTTTTAACTTGTAATGGATGACACTGGATGTTAATATGACACGGGATGTTCTATGTCTTTTTTCAATTCCTTCTATTAGCTCACACTCTCCCTATATATATCTTGCTCAAATTTTCAATCGTTCATAAAATACTTTTTATTCATCCACACGAGTTCAAATACATTTTTTTAAAACTTGTAATAGTGTAGTGGATAATACTTGATGTTAATACAGTTTTTTGCAAATATTAATTCATTAATTAATTTTAGTTTTTTTTAGATTTAAGTTGCATGTATCTACCAATAAATGGCAAAAGATAAACTTTTAAAAAATGAATGAAAATTATTTATAAGGGACTTTCAGCAATAGAGTGAAAAAAAAAGTAGGAATTTACTTAAAATTTTTTTTTTTTTTTTTTTTATATTACTTGTTTTTTATCTGTGCAAGGTGCTAGGGAAATATTTGACCAAACAGTACAAAGTAGTAGATGAAAACAACACACAAATATGTATACATATAGTTGCTTTAAGGTACAATAATAACAATTATAAATAATGGAAAAAGTCAATTAACATATAAACATTGAACACCATGAAGTTCCCTTAAATAAGAAAATTTATCTGTACGAATACATCTTTATTTACTAAATTGTCTTATTATAGAACACTTAATAATACATGAATCATCAGGCTCTATAATAAGACAATTCAATAAATGAACAAAAATTGGCAAACATCAATCACAAATTAATCAACTTTGAATGTTAAGCAGAGGAAAATTTTAAAAATTCCCTTTTATGTATGTTAAATTGAATAAAATAGCATTTTCCGATGATTAATTTTATGTAATAAATTTCAGAAAATCCAAAAATAAAAATAATAAAAATTTTAAAATGAGAAAATGTAAACTCGATTATAAAGTTTATAAGAAAATCGAAAACGTTTTAAAATGAACAAACAGTTTCTCCAAAAACAGAAAAATTTATAAATTTTAAGTAAAATTAATTTAGATGTTAGTTATAATAATATTTAAATATTGTTTAAATAACATTTAAATATAGAAAAATTGAAAAAGGGGAAAAAAAAAAAAACATCTGAAGTAATTTTTTCCCTCTTTTTTTCTCCCTATTTTGAAACACTGTTGCCACTCTTCCATTACTAATTCAGTTGAATTTGATTGATGTAACTTTCATAGTAGTTGGAGCATCGATTGATAGTGACCTAGACTTTTCAAAGAGTTTAATTCAATTTTTGTTGAATTGTATAGCGAGCTGACGTCTTTGCAAAAGGCTTGACAGCTTTCCTTATGTTCTAACAAAGAATTGACAAACTTAATGTAGACAGATTTAATTTATAGCTTTCCATCAAAGGCCAGAGTCAATTTCAGACGAATAGTCAGGAAATATTGATCCTTAAATCAAAAATTAAATCAGTCACTCGGGAAAAAGAGGGTTTTTTTTTTCAATTCCTTCTATTAGCTCTCACTCTCCCTATATATATCTTGTTCAAATTTTTAATCGTTCATAAAATACTTTTTATTCATTCCCTCAAGTTCAAATACATTTTTGTTTGAATTTGTAGTGGATGACACTGGATGTTAATACAGTTTTTCAAATATTAATTTATTAATTAAATTTAATTAATTAATTTTAGTTTTTTCTTAGATTTAAGTTGCATGTATCTACCAATAGATGGCGCCAGATAAACAAAAAAATGAATGAAAATTATTTATAAAGGATTTTATGCAATATAGTGAAAAAAAGTAGGAATTGACTTTAAATTTTTTTTTTTTTTTATATATATTACTTCTTTTGAATGAGTTAAGTTTATTACGTGTTGGATAGTACCGCTTTGTTTTTAAAATATTATGCGCAACTGGGATTTGGGTTCGATGTTATGTTTTATATTGAAGGGTGGTGATAGTGTAGGAAATAGATTTCTGAAATTAAATCTGAAATATAGAGAAGACTAAAGCCGTTGGCGCTATGACCACCAGTTAGCCATCACTGTTCTAATCGACTACATATAGAACGCGCTTAAACTACATGCAAAAAAAAAAAAAAAAAAAAAAAATTATTTTAATAACTTAGGTGTTTAAATTCGTTTGAAATAAATATGTTTTTCTGCGCAATGTGAAACCACTTACACTGACCTTGTTTTTAACAAGGTCAGTGTAAGGTTGATTGAGTGTTGAGTGTAAGATTTGAGGAACTGGTTCAAATTTGTGACCACATTAATTGAATTGCACAGGGAAATCAACCTTGCAAGCAGCGAAGCAAATGTTGAGAGTGAAGTGAACCCTTTGTGGTTTCCCCAAAGTGAACCCCTTGTGGTTCCGTTTATCAGGCTCTTTAAATTTATCCATTAAGATGAGGAGGTTAAGGGGTATATCCCCATTGGTACTCCGTAATCGGTACGCTAGTTGTCACGCTTTGTGATAATCAAGGTCTACCGCAGACCACGTATTTTGAGATTCGGCGTAGACTCGAGAAGTCTGAAAATCTCCGATCTTGGAGTGAACTGTACTTGTGATTTAATCGTGCCCTTGTGATCAAATTTATATTTTTAGTTTTCATTTCTTTGTATAATAACCCAGCGTTCTGTATATATATATATATATATATATATATATATATATATAGTGCTTGTAAATAAAAATGTTCCCATGAACCTGATAATGTATAAGTCAGAGATGGGCAAACTACGGCCCGTGGGCCAGCTCCGGTTCGCGGATAGAATTTTAATTTGCCGGTACGATGCAAATTCAAAGAAATATATATTTATATATTATATATCCGTCTCCTTTTCTACTTTGATTAAATATTTTTTTTTTCTTCCTTTTTTTCAAAGTACTGATGATTTTTTTACTTTTTCTGTTTTTGTTCTACAAAACAACTTCATCTTGCATCTTCAGTTTGCTTCTTCTTATATATGTGAACAAGTGTTTTCAACTATGAACCCTATTTCAGATGTAGACTAACAGATGAGCATTTAGCCTCGTTCCTTAGAATCAGTACATCTCACTTCGAACCTTCCTATAAGGTACTTTTAAAAATGAAATCGCAATTTCATTCATCGCATTAACATATTTAAATTATAATACTTGTATATTGTTTTTAAAATTTTAGAAAAATTTATCTTGGCCCCCAAAGTTTTTTTTTTTTTTTTTTTTTTTTTTCGATTTTGGTCCGCGACCGAAAAGTTTGACCATCCCTGGTATAAGTGGTCCTCTTCTCGAAGCCGTAATAGGTCTAATATAGGCCGAGACGTTACATGGTACTGCGAGCAGAGTCAAATCATTTCAAATCAAGTGCCAATCATATAAAAGTAAACAGCCTGTGTAAACAATTCGAGCAATGCCATTTGTCAAAAGTGAGATAATTAATTACCACCTAGTGTTTCCTCATTAACTATACACTAAAATAAATTTTAAAAAATGCGTTAAATCCAAAACAATTAATTACATATATGCTGTTACCAATTCGTATGCATTTTACAGAAACTTTTTATATACTATTCGCAACTCCATTTCTTAACCATACGGAAGGACAAGTATATATTAAGATTTCAGATTTTCTTATTATCGCCGTAGCCGAAGAATTTTCTGCAGTACGATAGCAAAACTCTACATTGAACTTGGAAGAGGAATAATGCTACCAATAATTTTTACCTTTAATTAACAATATTAAACTCTTTTATTGTCCTAAATTAAAAGAGATCTTAAATTCATTATTAAACAAATAATGTTTTTTTGCACTCGGTGCACAAATGTTGGGTTCGAGGCCCGGTGGCGCCATGGATGCTTGCAGGGGCTCGGAATCCACTTTAAACATTAAGTCCCGATCTAATATGACTGTAGAGCTTTGGGCAGGAAATCTAGGGCTGACAATCCTATCCCGTAAAAAGAAAACATCTGCTGTCTCGAAATCTGCAAGTAAGCAGATTGACATTGTCAACATGACTGTAGTGCCTTCGAGTTAGTTAGTTTAATAATGTATAACTTTATAAACATAGTTATGATATTTTTAAGCAAATTAAAGACAAAGAGTTTGCAGAAATAATTTTTTTAAAAAAATCTTTACAAATACGAAAATCCTCTGGATTAAATTATCAAGATGTGAAAATGGTGTGGTATTAATACATTATATTATTTATATATAGAGTAGTATTAACATATTATATTATTTATTATTTTATTAATTTGTTTTATTCTTTTTAAAATAAAGTTTTATCATTTGTTTTTGTTTTTTTTTTTCCTTTTATGAAATAAAGAATTTTTGTAAACAGAAGTCATTAGCTATGCCATTTAAAAATAGCTATCAGCGCACATTACAAAACTTCATTTAAGAATTTATGTCAATGATACTATCAAATGCAAGTTTCATATCTAAAAAGAAATTAATAGTATTGAATTGTTTTAACTGATAATCAATTTAAGTTTTTTTTTTTTTTCCTTCTCTTATTTCAGGTAATAATAACACCTGGTCGTCACTTAAGAAATACACATCCTGATCTTTCATTTGAAAAGTTCTTGCTACCAGTTGAACTACAGGTGTATCAGCTATTGAACATCTTAAGGTAAGTTTGCGAGAACAAAGATTATCAGCACTACGATTAAGCAAGATTATCAGCACTACGATTAAGAAAGATTATCAGCACTATGATTAAGATTATCAACACTATGATTAAGTAAAGATTATCAGCTATTAAGCAAAGATTATTAGCACTATGGTTAAGCAAAGATTATCAGCACTATTAAGATTAAGCACTAATTAAGATTATCACCACTATGATTAAGTAAAGATTAACACTAAATTGATTAAGCAAAGATGATTATCAGCATTACGATTAAGCAAATTATCAGATTATCAGCACTCGAGGTGCATTAAAAAAATGTATGTGGGGTATAGTTAAGAAATCACGCCATCTTTGTATCTAATTTCAATAGATTTTTTACATTGTCAGAAATACGAATAGATAGAAATCTAGTAATTTATTCTCGCTTTCAATATGATCTTCAATAGTTTTCAAAAATCGAGGTGACTCTAGGGCTTTGTGATGTTCAGCATCTTACCACATTAGTTGGACTATACGATGGGTGTTTTCCACATTTTCTCCCGTACGATATGCAAATGCTGTATAGTTCCCCCTAAAAGTCTCCCCTGAAAGGCATTGCCCTCCTTCTTCAGCGTCACGGAGCCAAGTCAGACTTCTATTTACGGGTACTCCATCACAACAGAAGCTGCCCCCATTCTAACATGAAAACACAAGGATTCTTGGACTTGATCTAGATGTTGCTCTCGACCAAGTGGGATAAGATTTTCGACTTACGAATGCATCGAATACATATTTCGATCACGATTTCCGACATCCAGTACGATACAGCATCCCACAAAGTAAAAGAAACAGAGGTTTCATTTTTCAATTCCTTCTATTAGCTCACACTCTCCCTATATATATCTTGTTCAAATTTTCAATCGCTAATAAAATACTCTTTATTTATCCACTCAAGTTCAAATAAATTTTTGTTTTGAACTTGTAGTGAATGACACTGGATGTTAATACAGTTTTTTCAAATATAATTAAATTTAATTCATTAATTTTACTTTTTTAAGATTTGAAAGACTGACTAGTGACTAGTTGCAGTTGCATGTATCTATCAATAGATGGCGCCAGATAAACTTAAAGAAATGAATGAAAATTATTTATAAAGGACTTTCTGCAATAGAGTGAAAGAAAAGAAGGAATTGTCTTACAATTTTTTTTTTTTTATATATTACTTGTTTTTAATGAAATCAGTTTTATTTTTGTCAATAAATTATTTTTATCGGTATTGAAAAGAAGTTGTTGAATCTCTTGCTTGAATAGCAGTTAAAATTACTTAATGTACCGAAGTTATTATTATTCAATAAAATCAATTTCGAGCTAATTAACACTTTGATATTATCCTTACATGATTTTCCTTTTTAAAAAATGCCAAAAAGCCCAACTTGTTTTATACATCGAATAAATAATTGCTGTTTTTAACCTCTATTATACCTTAGGGGCTGATGGCCGATTGACTAGTGCTCAGACACGCAGGTTTCGCGTTCGAATCCTGGTGGTGCCATGGATGCTTGTAGTGGTTCGGAATCCCCTTTAAACAGTAGCTCCTTGTTTAATTTGATTATAGAGCATAAAGCTGACAAACCTCCCCCGTATAAAAGAAAACATCTCATGTTTCGCTCTCTGCTAGTAAGCAGACGGCCTTAGGCCACCAAGGGACTGTTTTGAACCATTGAAGAAGAAGAATCTACTTTTATCCGTTGAAAATACTTGTTATAAAAAAGTTCCTTTCTTTTTCTAGACGGAGACTGGAGATGGGAAATCACGAAGCACTATTCGTCTATATAAAACACACCATTCCCACCCCTTCTCAAACGATGCTGGAGCTTTTACAATGACTTCAAGAGTGAAGACGATTTCCTCTACTTTACCTTCAGTCCAGAGGAAGTGTTCGGTTCGGATTCAAGATGACACAAGTGGCAATGTAAGTAGCTCTTCACTTATTGTAATCCAAATCATCTCACTCAAAGTGACGGTCAAACCCCGTTAAACACCATCGAACAAGTTGTCACGTCTATGTTCTCTGCTCGGTATGAATTCGTTATAACTAGGCATTTGCAATATCGGACCAAAAGTTCAATACCGGTATTCGGTATTTTTAGATCCTAATACCGGGATACCGGTTTTAATACCGATAGTAGAAATATTAGAAAAAGAAACAAAACCAGGTGTTTCTTTGTTTTATTTGTCAGTTTTATTAGAGAATGTAAATATAAAAAAAAAAAAAATTTGTAATTTATAAACTATGACAGTATATAAAGAATCGCAAAAAGTAAAGGAATATCTTATTTATTTAAATCACAAAAGAGTGTAAAATATCACTATTCAGTCTGTGGTACTATCACAAATTTTTGAAATGTGACCTTAAAAAACATAATGCATCAATTGTACTATCATTAAGCCTGGAACGTAATTTTGTGCAAAAATTACCAGCTGTCGAAAACGCTCTTTCAACATCTACGCTAGTTGGTGGAACTGTTAGCAATGCGCGATATACTTTTTCCAAGTATTTACCTCTAAATCCCTCATCTTCAAATACATCTATTTCTCGTCGGATTGTTTTGGATATAGCTGCTGTATTGTATTTTGGTTTGTTGAAAATATTTTAGTTACCGCCAATTCTAATTTATTATTCTAGTATATATTTATAATAAAATGAAAAATATTTCGAACTCTAAAGTATAATATGCAAATACAATGTGAATAACAAATTCGCCAATTTAAAAACTATCGAAATATTACACACTTTCTTCACAACTGCAACCATATTTTCACAGATAAGAATTTCTAGTTTTCATATAAGAATTCTAAATTTCTAGTAAATATCGAAAAAAACGGCATTTAAACGTGTGAATACCGGTATTACAAAATTGTACAAATGGCTCGAAATACCGGCATTCGGTATCCCGGTATACCCGGTATTGAAATCCCTAGTTATAACGTAGAACGGAAAGATAAAGTTTGAAGATGTCGTTGGAGGAGGCCAACTTTGTACAGGACCCTGCGGAGTACTTCATAAAACTGGGGTGATTGTGTTCTGAAATTTCAGAAAAATTTCGAAAAATTAATGCTACCCATTCCGAAGATGTAATGTTGCACATTACGAAAGATCTACCTTTTCTCTGAAATAATTGTTCTTAAAAAATTTTAGTAGGATTTAAAATTTAAATATGCTCTCTGTAGATAGTGGTAAAGGACCATATATCCACGTATTTATTTCTCTCAAATCATGCTTAATTGAAAGATAATTATGGCCAATGTATTGTGATTTTTGTATTAAATATAAAACAGGAACGTGCTATAGGTTTAAACTTGTCCTTAACATTTATATTATTCAAGTACAGTTGCAGATAATTTAAACATGCATTGCAGAAAATTTTAGTGGTACCCACAATCAATCCTGATATTAATAATAAAAGTTTTGAACAATCCACAAACAATGTGTTTGTAACATGCATCGCACTCTCAACATCCCTCGGGATGCTAAGAACACAATGGACGTCTTCAGTGGCACTCTTCAGGAGGTGGTATGATGCTTGTAACAAGCACTGCACTCTCAGTATCCCTCGGGATGCTAAGAGCACAATGGACGTCTTTAGTGGCACTCTTCAGGAGGTGGTATGATGCTTGTAACAAGCACTGCACTCTCAGTATCCCTCGGGATGCTAAGAACACAATGGACGTCTTTAGTGGCACTCTTCAGGAGGTGGTATGATGCTTGTAACAAGCACTGTACTCTCAGTATCCCCTCGAGATGCTAAGAGGTGGAGGCTTCAGGCCTTCAGGAGGTGGGGCTTCTTCAGTGACACTCTTCAGGAGGTGGTATGATGCTTGTAACAAGCACTGCACTCTCAATATCCCTCGGGATGTTAAGAACACATTGGATTTCTTCAGGAGATGGAAGTTCTTCAGCGGCACTTTTCAGGAGATGGTATAAAAAATAACACGTTTAGACACTATAGTAGGGTCCGCATCATAAAGTTAAACAGCAGCAAATTCATGAGCCAAATGTTTATAACATGTTGAAAAAAAAAAAAATTTTTTATTGTTTTTTTTTTTTTTTTTCTAATGCAGCTGGCAAATAGACCGTGATCTTTTTTTATGCCGTAAGGGCTGCACTGATGTTACTCACTTTGAATTACCCAGGGGGCGCATGTAACTTGATGGTAAGCCACGGACGCGGAGTAACAATGCCCCCGCAGCGCTCTACGATCCTGTTAGGACCGGGACCTACTTTTTTTAAAGTGGATTCCGAACCACTGCAATGGGCAAAGCCGGGATTTGAACCCGATACCTGTGGTACCGAACGCCAGAGCGCCATCAGATAAAATTCCAACTAATAGAAGGAATTGAAAAAAGACAATCCTTCATGGAACAAAGTCATGAATGAGAACGTTTCCACATTTTTTTCTTGTAATCATATTTCCTAGCCTCTATCCTAATTATCTATTTCCTAAGATCTATCTCTTCTACAAGTTCTATTTGCATTGATCAAATATAATTTCTTTTTAGGTAGTCACGGAAAACAGGAAGGAATTTGTTTATAGAATTATAGAATACCGTTGAGCAGCTGTCGGGGAGTACACCAAGCACATTTTTTTTTTTTTTTTTTTTTTTTTTTTGCCCTCTCCTTTACTGATTTTTTTCACCCATTTTTGTTTTCATTTAGTTATGTCATTGGTCAACTCCCTATTTTACTTTTTTTTTTAAATCGTAAATACATTTTTTGACTAGTCTGCTATGTTATTTGTTTGTATTATAGTATCATTAAGTTAATGCATTTATTGTATTCAACTGCATATGTTATTCTATCTAATGTTGTAAAGTCCTTTTGTAGCTTTCCTTTTCCAAAAAAAAAAAAAAATTTTTTTTTTTTTTTTAGTCATCAAATTTATGTATGATGATTTCAATTAAAAAAAAAATAAAAATTATAAAAAAAATTAAATTGACTTTTTTTTTCCAGTACATATACAAGATGTTTAAAATTATTACACTAGAGCATCGGGACTAAATATTCTTTCATTTAAAATGTTACAAATACAAATATAATATTCATTTAAAATCCTACAAATAATTCCAGGCACACATTGTACACATTTCTTAGAAATATGTTATAATAATTAAGTTAAATATTAAAGCAAAAAATAGTACCAGACGTTCGTTTATTGTACTTATAAAAAACATGAGCATATGCCCGAACATTGATTTCTTCAATGTTCGGGTATATTTGAAAGGCAAACAAATACTCATTATCACGTCAATTCATTGATTTGGTTTGCTGTTCTGAGGTCATTTTGTGACACACTTTTAGGCTAATTAGATCGGGACTTACAGTTTAGCGTGGATTCCAGACCACTACAAATATCCATGCTACCGCCAAGATTCGAACCTGAAAAGCCTGTGGTACCAAAGGCCAGAGTGCTAGCCAATTAATCATCAGATTGTCATCAATACATTAAAGATTTTTTTCTCTTATTATACTTCTTTGTGGTGAGTGTATAAAATCATAATTCACATAAATATGACTTTGAAAATTGTATTAAAATATTCAAAGCTTTTTGAGATGACACGCATTCTTTTAAAGAAGGCTTTAAGAAACAATTCTTTATTCTCAATTCTCAATCCACGAACACGGGTTATAATGACTAGTTCTTCAGTTTATATTTAATGATCAACTTACAGACGGTGGAGTCTCATAGGCTGCAATGGAAATTTTTTAACAATGAAAATCACATAGACGCTAACACTTCTTGTAGCCAATCATGAAAGTTACCAATTCTAGTTTTTCAAAAACATTCTTTGGCCCAATATCGCTGTTTGGTAATTTTTTTGTGAATAAAAGAAGAAATAAAGCAACTAGAAAGGTTAGCAGTTTATAACAACTGCAAAACTTAAAAAAAAAAATTTTATAATAACTATTTACTTATAATAACTATATTTATTTTTTATATCTCATATCTCTCTGGAATACACAGAGATCCCGTGGAAATCTTATTGGGCGCATCCTTTGAAAACCATTGTTCTAGAGCAGGGGTCTCCAAACTACGGCCCGCGGGCCGAATCCTGACCGCCAGTGTCATCAATCCGACCCGCGACAGCGAATAGCTTATTGTTACTGTAATAAGTTGGATAAAAAAACACAGAATGATAATAAGTCGGTTTTGTTGACTTGCCAGGTAAAGCTTAATGACAACATAATACGCAGAAAATTTAACTTAAGCATAACAAATAATTGAAATGAATCCCACTAGCATTATAAACTAGTGAACATCCCGCGGTTACCCTCGCTAGTTATGTTGGGGTAAAGAGTATCGCATATGTAAGTATATATCGGGGTTTGGAATGTATATATCCTGAATCAAACATACGATTTTTATCCTGAAAATCCCTCAGGAACGGAAAAGCTAAATTAACGCGAATGAAACCGTGGGGGAGTATCCACTTGCAAAAAAATACTGATGAGATTTATGTAATTGTGATTTTTCACTTACTTGTTGTCACTTCACTTGTTTGTAGTTAGCAAGCGTATGCTCGCTCAGAGCGTGTACTCTGCTGATGCTGATTTGACATGTTGCGAAGCAACTTGGCTGCGCAACAGTCGCTAACTTATCGCGTACTGGTCTAGAAATTATAGATAATGGCAGAAAAATTAAAACGGTTTTGGCCCTTGGTACTTACTGGAGTAAACAGTATGGCCCTAAGGATGGAAAGTTTGGAGACCCCTGTTGTAGAGAAAAGTTTTGAATGTGAGAAACACAAATTAGCAAACCATTGCCTTGTAATTTTGCTTTTTAAAGAATTATAGTTAATCCAATGTATATTACAACAAAACATTATGCTGTAAATAGTCTTTTTTATTAGATTCGAAATCAATTTCACTGGAAAAATTTATTTATTTTACAAAATTGATCTGCAAAAATATAGGGTTTTTAATGAATATATTGATAAGAAATCTTACATAAAATGTACTATAAATTTAAAAAAGAAATATTTATACAATCAGTTATTTCACAATTATGATTTTGCCAATTAAAAAAAATTAGCAGTTTTTTTTTTTTTTTTTATAATTTAAATAAATAGAATGGGCGCATATCACTTCTTTTTTTTTTTATTTATTTAGAATAGAGGTGTACAACCTTTTAGCATCGTTACAATGCATTTGAAAAGAAACAGTTGTACATAGAAGATATTAATTTAACTATATTTGTTAAGCAAAAATATTGTAGCATAAATTGACTTTTTTTAGAGAATTTTTTTTTTTTTCAAAGTGAAGAAATTAAAATTACTGAAATAAAAAATGTTTTAGAAAATTTAAATTACTTTTTATATGCTCAATTTTATAATCTCAATGTGTTGAAAAATAAATTACTATTTTATTTTGAAATTAAAGTTCATGTTTTTATTATTATTATTCTTATTTTCTTTTAAATAAGAAATGTCTACAACAAAAACATACAAAAAAAAATCTCAATGTGTTGAAAAATAAATTACTATTTTATTTTGAAATTAAAGTTCCATGTTTTTTTTTTTTTTATTATTATTATTATTTTTTTTAAATAAGAAATAAGAAAAAAAACAGCAAGAGATAGTCACCATTACTACACATTCTTAACTATGACGGATTGGCAAACCTTGATTTAAAACACCATATACATATACCATTTTACATATATACACTGAAGTGACAAAAGTCATGGGATAGCAATATGCAAATTTTCAGATGGCAGTAGCATCGCGTAGAACAGGTATAAATGCGCAGTGCTTTCGCAGAGCTTTCATTTCTGTTCAAGTTATTCACGTGAATAGGTTTTGATGTGATGATGACCGCACGACGGGAATTAACAGACTTTGAACGCGGAATGTTAGTTGGAGCTGGGCGCATGGGTCATGCCATTTCGGAAATCGTTAGGGAATTCAACATTCCCAGATCCACTGTGTCAAGAGTGTGCCGAGAGTATGACATTTCAGGCATAACATCCCACCATGGACAGCGCAGTGGTCGACCGCCTGCACTTAACGACCGAGACCGGCGACGTCTGCAGAGAGTCGTAAATTCTAACAGACAAGCAATACTGCGTCAAATAACCGCAGAAATCAATGTGGGGCTTACAAGGGTCTGTTAGAACTGTGAGGAGAAATTTGGCTTTCTTGGGCTATTCCAGCAGAAGACCGACTTTACTGACAGAACGACATCGCTTGCAACGACTCTCGTGGGCACGTGAGCATATCGGTTGGTCCCTAGATGAATGGAAAACCGTGGCCTGGTCCTATGAGTCACAATTTTAGTTGGTAAGAGCTGATGGTAGGGTTCGAGTGTGGCGCAGACCCCACGAAGCCTTGGACCCAAGCTGTCAGCAAGGCACTGTTCAAGCTGGTGGTGGCTCCGTAATGGTGTGGGCTGTTTTTCATGGCATGGACTTGGTCCTCTGGTGCGACTGGACCGAACATTGACTGGAAATGCTTATGTTCAACTACTTGGAGATCACTTGCAGCCATTCATGGACTTCATGTACCCAAACAACGATGAGATTTTTATGGATGACAATGCGCCATGTCACCGGGCCACAACTGTTCGCGATTGGTTTGAAGAACATTCTGGACAATTCCAACGAATGATCTGGCCACCTAGATCACCCGACATGAATCCCATCGAGCATTTATGGGACATCATCGAGAGGTCTGTTCGTGCCCAAAATCCTGCACCATCAACGCTTTCACAATTATGGACGTCTATCGAGACAGCATGGCTCAATATTCCTGCAGAAGACTTCCTACGACTTGTTGAGTCCATGCCACGTCGAGTTGCTGCACTTCGCCGGGCGAAAGGAGGGCCGACACGATATTAAGAGGTATCCCATGACTTTTGTCACTTCAGTGTATTATGACTTCATAGCAACGAAAGCAATATTATACAGCAACATTTAGACCAAATCCAAGAACCCGTGTGTTCTCATGGAAGGAGGGAAAGAGAGGGGGACAGCATGTTAATGGAGCACCCGTAGGTAGAAGTCTGATTTAGCCCCGTGACGCTGAAGAAGGTGGGCAGTGCCTTCCGGGAGGACTTTTATGCGGAAGTACCCCGCATTTGCGCATGGTATGGGAGAAAACTCGGAGAATTCCCACCAGATAGTCCGACTAACGAGGCAAGATGCTGAACATCTCAAACCTCATGTGAGGGTCCTCGTTTTTTGAAACAGTGTCTACAACAAAGCCGCCAGCGGGTCGAACCTCCGCCCTATTGCTCACCAGTAGCCCGCTTTGCCACGAGTGGGGCAAGTTTTTTCTTTGTGATATTACTGATCATAGTAATATGAAAAATCGTTTATTTAAAACAAAATTTCAGTGATTTATAACTGAAATAGAGCACAAAAAAAAAAAAAAAAAAAAAAAAGAGATTACATTCTAGTGAGGTTTTACAGTGTTACAATATTACTACTACTACATTAATTATTTAAGAATAATCAAATAAAGAAATATCAAAAATTCTTTTGTCTTAACGATTTTTTTTCTCTTTAATATTTTTAAAAAATCCTGTCGTTTGATGTCTAAATCGAATTCTAGTCTATTGAAAATGTCCATTTCCTTGTTCTGATGACAAATAAAATAAAGCAGCATTTCTCGTCTAAAGGCAGATGACAGAGATAGGTATCCTGATTACGCCTTTTAAACTGTAATTATAACTCTATGCCTTGATAGATTATTAATAGTTATTAGATTAAGTGTTTGGCTTCCGCAATATCAGTACAATTACAAAAATGTCAAACATGACGCAATCATCACCATGCTATGATGTCACACATTACGAATTCGTCATGATCGCACCTAATGTAAAACAAAATTATCCACATTTTGTTATTATACATCATTAAGCCTCAAGTCCCACTTATGCGTTT
This sequence comes from Caerostris extrusa, assembly GCA_021605095.1. NCBI lineage: Eukaryota > Metazoa > Arthropoda > Arachnida > Araneae > Araneidae > Caerostris > Caerostris extrusa. The sequence goes on along the minus strand of BPLR01008788.1, from coordinate 116,935 downwards.
GTCGAAAAACTTATTGCCAATAAGTGTCCGAATTTGCGTGTTGAGAATGGGAGAACAACTGGAAAACTCCCATCAGGAAGCCCATTTTTCGACGCAAGATGTTCGCACAAGCTGTAGAAATCGCCGTTGTGCCTCATATGGCCTTCAAAGTTTTTTTTTTTTTTTTATATTGTAGCATTTTTTCCCCTTGAAGTGTTGGGGCATTTCTTTTCTAGGAGAGAGGAATGTATATTCTTTGACAAGTACATAATAACAACCAACCACTCAAATTTGACAGCAGATAAGCAGTATTGTGGGGTAGTTATATTACAAATATATTTAATGCGATTAGTGTCTTTGGATAATGAGACTTCATAAAATTAGCGATTGTCTGTGTGACCTTTACAGTTCGGAACAATTACAAATGGAATATGGACCACACCATGAGTTGTTCCATCGTCATTGGTGATAGACCATGGGCTGAGAAAATGTCTACTATAGTGAGAAGTGAGGGAATCTGATAAGCTGACCCTCTTGACGGATTTTCTTAAAGGGCTGTTTTTGGTGAAGAAAGGAGAAAGTTCTGCGACGAGTCGATAAGAAGTGTTGTCTTTTTTTTTTTCTGAAAGTGACTGAACAGGCCGGAATTTTCTGCCTGTTTACAAAGTGAGCTCCTTGTGGTTTCGTGTATCACCGGTGTGATAACTTAAGGTCTACCGCAGATCGGTAATGAGCTAGATTCGTCATAGATTCGAGAACTCTGAAAATCTCCGTTCTTTAAGTGCATTTGTGAATCAAATTTAAATCTTTAATTTTCATTATTTTTTATTTTTTTTTTTTTGTAAATAATTTTTTTGTATTAACTCAGAGTTCTGTACATATATATAATGCTTGTAAATAAAAATTTAAAGTGTTCCCATGAACTTGAAAGTGGCCCTCATCTTGAAGCCGTTATAGGTCTAGTATAGGCCGGGACGTTACAATATAATGAAGAAAGATGTAAATATAAGTTTTGGATAGCATCAAGCTTATTTCAATATTTATTCTTATTCTACGCATAAAACGAAAACGTTCTTTAAACGCTTTGTGCCCGTAAAAGGCAATAAATTTTGAATGCTATTAAATTTGGATGATACGAACACCACCTTTGATGAAAGATGTTAAATTTCTATCGATTTTGTGTTTTTTATAACTTATTTTAATCAATGTTTTAATCATATTCTCATTAACTTTGTTGAAGATAATACAAAAGGAGACTATCTGATAGTCGTCGAAAAAAATAACATTTTTATAAATTAGGATCTTTGTTTCAAAATGGAGTATTAGTAAAGGATTATCTATGCACTATACGACAAAATCTCTCCATAAACCATGTACTATATAGTGGTTTTGGAGAATCGTCATCTCCCATAATAGAAAAGCAACCTGATAGCCAATTGGCTAACTCTCTGGCTTTTGGTACCACAGGCTTCAAGTTCGAATCCTGGCGGTGCCATGGATGTTTGTTAGTGTAGTGTACTTTAAACTGTAGGTCCCGGTCTGTTTAGCCCTCGTGTGCACAAGACGACCGTAGAGCGACAAACCAAACCATTCTAGAAGAATTACTGGAAAAAAATAACGAAGAAAACATGCGTAACTGTACAATATGATTGGTGGTGGCCGAGACGAGTAATGATCAATGATTAATCAATTACCTGGTTTACGCCTATTACTTCCTTTTTCTTTTTGGTGTTTTCTGCTATCAGAAATATTTTTCACATTTCAACCATTACGAGTACTCCAACGATAGAACAATGGTTATACCACATCCAATTAGAGATTGCAATACCGGGAACCGAATACCGGTATTTTGAGCCATTTGTACAATTTTGTAATACCGGTATTCACAAGTTTAAATACCGTTTTTTCGGTATTTACTAGAAATTTAGAATTATCTGTGAAAGAATTCTTATCTGAAAACTTATTTTTTTCTGAATTCTTATCTGTGAAAACAAGGTTGTAGTTGTGAAGACAGTGTAATATTTCGATATTTTTTAAATTGGTGAGTTTGTTATTCGCATTGTATTTGCATATCATACTTTAGAGTTCAAAATATTTTTCAGATTTATTATATATATATATATATACTCATAAATAAAACCCCATAATAATAAATAAGAATAACTTTAAAGAACATAAAAAGTCAGTTGATAATACTTCGGTTTGGTTTCATTATTTATATGATGAAAAGAATAGGGTGGTACAATGTAAAAAAATTTTCAAGAGTTATCAAAGTGAATGGAGGACGTACAAGCGACTCCATACACATTTAAAAACGAAACATGATACAAATTTGTTAAAGAGGATCGAATCTAATTGAGATGAAGATACAAACTTAAGCACAGTTTCTCAGCCCAAGTAAGGGATTTTAGGTGATTTTGGAAAAAAAGATAATTTGGATGACATTATAAGTAAAAAATATTTTATAGAACTTATTTTATAAGTAAAAATATTTTATAGAAAAAATTTTTTTTTTTTTATTAAAATTAAAACCGTTATCCCGGTATTAAGATCTTAAAAATACCGAATACCGGTATTGAACTTTTGGTCCGATATTGCAATCCCTACTTCCAATGCTGATATTTGCCTTAGGTCAACTAGAAGTAATTTAAGGAAGACAAGAGATAATTTTTTTTTTTAAATCAATATGCATAAAACAAGCTTTATTTTCACTTTATGATATAAAAAATTAAAGTTAATGTATTTCATACGAATAATAGAAAAAAACAAGGGTATGTTACATATATTTTTAACTATCTATGTGAAAATTAATGATTTCACTGTATTGTGATTTTTAATTTAAAATAATAAAACGGCAAAAAAAAAATAATTATTAATGAATCCCTTAAAAAATATTTGAGAACAATACTTTAAACTTTTCAATAAATGTGCTAAAAAAAAAAGGAATAATAAAAAAAAAAAGTAATGCATTATTATTCTCAAATCAATGTTTAATTTCAATTAGGGAATTTATAATCGAATTAAAAAAAAATAATTGAAACCATTTATCATTTTAAAAAAATGCTTTGAATTATTGATAATTTTTAAAGAACAGAGGAAAGTATTGTTGACTTAAAATAAACTCAATTTCATTATTGATTTTTATTATATAGAACAACATGAGTATTCATCACTTTTTTTTATAAAGCAGCTAACTCTAACAAAAATATCAAAGTCAAAAACAAGCCCTTCTTTCGTAAGAAATTATCTACCATAAAATATAATATTTAAAAAGTTTCAAATAATGTTATTAGTTTAAACAAAATATTCTTTTTGAATATTCAATTTTTTTAAATACAAATTTCAAAATTAATTAACATTCATATTTAAACATAAATATTACAAAATATAAAAAGTGGTGTTAAAATTTTTTTATCTTTATATTTACAACTTATGTATAGGGTTTATATAATTTAGGCCTCATTTATTTTCAATTTTTAAAAGTACCCTTTAATTTTCTTGATACTTCTCAAGTTCTTATCCTATTAAAATTTTTAATTTTCTGACTGTACCAAGTAAAATTAATAATAATAATAATGATAATAAAAAAATATGATATTTTAAAAATGTAATTCCTGAGTCATTTTTATTAGAATATAATTTGATATAATGTCCATTATGTAAGCATATTTAATCGAACATGAACATTCGTAAGTGGGTGAAAAATGAACAAATAATAGTGACTCACTTTAAGTAAAATAAAGAGAATCAAAACATAAAAAAAATTTAATTTTCTCTCTCCAACTAATTATAACCTCTGTTATTTTAAAGCTCCAGAAAAATTAAGCCCAATCGATACAAAACTTGATTCAACCAGGGAGCTATTTTCTGTATAAATTGGATTGCTCTCTCCCTTAAAATTTTACAGTGGGAGTCACCCTGGTCATCCCCACGCGCATGCGTTAAGACACCAGTAACCTAGTTCCATGAAATTTGTGTATTATCCTTTAATTCCAAGAATTCTACCTAATTATTTCATCTGAATATTCCCAAAACTCAAAAGACTTCCAGCTAATTTCGGTTTTATCGGATGTAAACATTTCCCTCACAGCAAAAATTGCGGGGGTGGAACACAATACCACTGCATCCAAATCTAACTGTTGAGCCTGCGGATTTCATCTTAAACATCAATAAAAATTAGCAAGTATAAATTGGCGCGTTTCTACCGAAACCGAATAATTTCACACCATCCGAAGACATTGTATTTCTTACATACGGAAGTATTAGTTAAACGTTAGTTTCTGTTTGAAATAAAACCAAACTGTTAAAGAGTTAACCTTCATCATTATTGATTGTTATCAAGGCCACTACTCTTTGATGGTATCGCCCAGCCGTACTTCACTGAAGCTGTTTCTGTTTGAGATCATTTTAGAAGGCGAAAAGAATTTTATCTGCAGCGCCTGCGTGTGAAAGTTGTAAAACGAGTCGATTACGAAACACAAGCCAACTTGTCTGCCAGTACATAAAAACCGGTGTTTATTTTATGTGAGTATACCTTATCATTTTACGTCACTCCTTTTCTTTTATTATTATTTTTTCCTATTTTCGTTTTCATTCTAACAAAACGTAACGGAGAGGTTGTCTATTGGTCTTTGAATTTGTTATTCCTGATTGAAGTGTGATACAAATCGAGTTTTTTTCGTAGCATTCGACAACTCAATATTTTTGATACTTGAATAACATATTAGTAATTTCGAAAATTTGAATTTGAATTTTATTCTAAATTTTTATTCGCATTAAAACTAGCAAAATTAATTAATTTTATTATGATTATTATGAAAAGTATGCTTGTGTGTTATTAAAGGATATAAAATTGATTTAAATTTCGTAGGTAATTTGTATGATAAATTTGTAACAAAATGCCTATTGAAGAGTCAAATTCATCTTCGGGATCTCACGAGTCTCCACAAGAAACCAGTACCTCTTCAGGATTTCAAGTAAGATTTTTAATTTAGTAATTAATTAATTAATTAATTAATTAGGATAATTTTTATAAGAATTTCATCAACTTGTTTATAAAATGTTATTATTTTTTTTCAAATTATAAAAATGTGAAAGTTTATTAATTATAATATTAAAAAGTTTTTAAAATATAAAAACCATTTTAGGAACTAATCAATTTATTTTTGTATATTTAATTTAGAATAAATATAAATATTAAGACTAAGTTTATATCTTGAATTATTTAATATTAAGAATTCTAAGTAAATAATTTAATAAAATGTGTTTTATGTTTAAATGACAAAAATTAATATTCCAAGAAAATTAATTTTAAATATATTTGTGTAAAGAAAAAAAAAAATTTTTTTTTTGAATTTAATTTTTTTAATCTATTTATTACAGCTAAAAGTTCTTAATTCATGGCAAATTTGTAAATTCTATCTATAGTAGTTATTGAAATAATTTGATGTTTGCAATTTTTGACTGAAAATTACTCCCAAGTGACTGTAACATTTTTGATTTGCACATTTATTTTAGCTTTGATTAAGGTTTTTATTTTAAATATTTTTTGTAATTAAAATTTAATTATTATTTTGATTTACTTTGTTATATAAAAATTTTATTAAAGATATATCTTTTATGAAATGCTGTTTTATTAATATTCAATGAAAAATTTTTATAAAATAAAGCATTTTTTTTTTTTTTTTTTTTAAAGTTATTGATAGAAAATTTTGAGATTTGGATTAATTTTTTATTGTCTGATAACTATGAAATCATCCTTAATAAAATTTATTGTGTAATTTTTTTTTTATTTCTAGTATAATAATTGCTTTTTAGCAAATGAAATGCAATTTAGTTGAAAATATAAAAAAATTCTACTTTTTAGTATTTTTAATGTTAATATTATTTTATTATATTATTTACTTTGTCAATTAAAATTCCTATTGTTAACTGAGATATTTTTGTGATATATAATAATTATTATTATTTATTATTTACTTTGTCAATTAATGCTCCTGTTGTTAACTGAAATATATTTGTCAAAATTGTGAAATTTATATATAAGATAATGTATTTTTTAAAGTTATTTATAAAACATTTTGAGATTTGGATAAATTTTATTAATTGCATAATTTTTTTTTATTTAAAGGATCACCTTTTTTAAGGAAGATCATAAAAGATCACCAGATTATTACAAAAATATCTATTAACAATAGGAATTTTAATTTACAAAAAGGATATAATATATATATTATTTACTATCTGATTTTTTTGATGTGTAGGTTAATACATTTGTTTATTATAATTGATGATAGCAAAATGACTCTGGATTGTTGCATATAAAGTTTATCATTAATTGAAGAAATTTTTAATGGTGCATATAATGAATCATGTTTCAAAAGACAATTTATATTGGGACAACTTAAAAAAATAGCTTTTATGCAACTTTAAATTCTAGCTCTAAGAATAATTTGTAATTAATAAAATATTTATTCTATTGAATTATATTTGAATATTAGAAATTAAATTGTGATGATTTTAAATTAAAACTGTTGTGCATTTATTTTCTGCTTGAAAATTTTTTTTTTATTTGTATGTGTAAATTTTTATATTAAATTTAAGGTTATTAAATAATAAAGCAACTTTTATTAAATTCATAGAAAATAATTTAAAAGTTTGAATATATTTCATATGAAAATATATCAAAATACTGAAAATACTATTGATAGAATGTTTTATTACTACTGATGTTTTAGCTGATGGACTAATGCAAAAATTTATAAATTAACTATGATTAATTATATATATTTTTATTTGTATTGCTTAGTATTTCATTTTTGCATGACATGTCGAAAAATTGTTTTAATGTTCTAGGTGTCTTTGATTGCTGGTCATAATATCTGGGAATGGTTGTTCCTTGTAGTAGCAACTTGGAATGTAGCCCTTCTTTTGGCAGCATCTGCTGTTGCACTTGCACAGTGTGAACTTCAGCATAATCTTCTTAATCCTGAATTCTCTACTGAATTAATTGTGATTCTAGTAGCTGGTAAGAATTTAATTTTTGATAAGTTTCTGTAAAACCAATTAGCCAAATTTTATTCAAAAGTATGTATTCGTAAAAACTTTTTATTTCTCTTAACCTGTTGTCAAATATCAGACAATGAGAGGCTAAAATGAATTGGTACCGATTCAATTTTCAACTATTTACTCGTTACTAATATGTTGATAAACACATTATTTAATTGATTTTAGCAATAAAAGTTTTATTTATTCATACTCTTTCAAAATAAGGAATTGTGGGAATTCTAAATTTCATTAAATGGTAAGAGCTTTATGAAAGTCTTGCAGTTATGTATAAAATCTTTGTCCTTTGTGAGACTTACTGTTAAATGACAAAAACAGGTGTGCTCATAGAAACATTTTCTAACACCAGTGTTCTAAATCCAAATGAAACTTCTCATGTTTTTGTTTTTTATTGTTACATTTCAATTTTCTAATGTTAAATATTAAAGTATAAATATAAATATTTAAAAATTAAAAATATTATTTACAGTTTTAAGAATTTTCTACTCAGTTTTAGATTAGAGAGTATTTTTTTTAAATGTAATTTTCTGCCTATAGACTGTGGATTATATGCCAAAATAAACCCTTAAAATTTCAGAGTGCTGCAGACATTTTTTTTACTTAAAGCCCTTTTGACAAAATTAATAAAACTTTATGCAAGTAAACAATCTTCTTGATATAAGGAAAGAAACTTAAAAGTTGTGGACAATAGAAGGGTGCTTGACTTTTTAGATAATTAGAAATGCAACTTGCATCATACATTGTTGTATGTTAATAAATGAAAAGATGGAAAAATAAAGTTATTGATAAAAATTTAAATACTTTGAAGAAGATCAAATTAATATGAACTGATCAAGATTTTCATCTCATTAGCAAATATGAAGATCTTGAATCTTTGGGGAAAATGTTTTTCTTTTGTTTTTGCCATAGTTAATAATTGCCTAAATAACTTCTTTTTGGTTATGGCCATCTTAATTTTTGACATTTTTAATGTAACTTGGGTATCAAAAACGTTGTTCAAAAATGAAAAAAATTTTTAGTAGTTTTATTCCATGCTGCCAGGTTAAATGTTATTTTTATTTATTTATTTATATCTATATTTTTTTTTGTCAAAAACAAAATACGATTGGTATATCATAAGTCAATAAGCAAGTGTAAATTGACCTCAACTTCACAAGATCATTTATTTTTGGGCCAAATATTATTCCTTCAGATTATAGGCAGGAAATTAGGGTATTTGGAATCAAAATATCCATTATGCATGTATTTTCAAACATAGTTTATATTCATTCAATAGAAGTTATATGACAGGAGTTTGACTTTAAACCGTATAATGTTTTGCTGTCGTCATTTAAAGATTTTTATTCTAAGCCAAGATTTTTTTTTTTTTTTTTAATCTTTGATTGATACATTGATATTTTTCAATGGACAATGATATTTGTGAAGCAAAACTTTTTCTAGGTGTTTAAATATGCTTAGTTTCATGTTTTATTAATAATGGTAATTGTTATAAACATACCTTTTTCAATTCCTTCTATTAGCTCACACTCTCCTTATATATATCTTGTTCTAATTTTCAATCATTAATAAAATACTTTTTATTCATCCACTGAAGTTCAAATACATTTTTTTTTTGAACTTGCAGTGGATGACACTTGATGTTAATACAGTTTTTCAAATATTAATTCATTCATTAAATTTAATTAATTAATTTTAGTTTTTTTTTTTTTAGATTTAAGTTGCATATATCTATCAATAGATGGCGCCAGATAAACTTAAAAAAATAAATTAAAATTATTTATAAAGGACTTTCTGCAATACAGTGAAAAAAAGTAGAAATTGACTTAAATTTTTTTTTTTTTTATATTACTTGTTTTATTAATAAATAATAGAAAGAAAACTAATATTATATTAATGCATAAGATTATTGTTTATATTTTTCAGTTATATGGTTTAAATATAAGTGGGTTTTTAGAATTTATTTAACATAAAAAGATGTATTCTTATTGTATTAATGTTACTTGTAGAAAGAAATTTCATTATTTTTATTTTAGAAAAAGGGAATACTGATGAAGTATTTTACTATATTGCATACTTTCAGGTATTGCTCTTGCATTTGCCATACATGGTATCCATAAAGAACATCAATACGATATTTATCTTCATGTGATCTTTATTTCTCTTGCTGATTTCTTCAGTTATCTTGCTGCTCAGAAAAACTGTCACTCTTCCTTTAAACATGTAAGTAAATTTATTTATTTTCTATAAAAAAAAAAAATTAAAAAACATGATATAATGATTTTTGATTTAAATCTTTCTGTCATGGGTCTTTGGTTTAAATCTTACTTTGCTGTATTATTGTAATTTTACTATAAGCAGATAGATATCTGTGTAAAAAATTGAAATTAGTGAATGTCTAAAGTTATATCTTTAATAGGCAGAAGCACTTTAAATAGCTGGGATTCTAAATCTAGATTCCTTTTACACAACAGAGATCATAACAGATTAAATAACTTTTTACTTTTTTGTTAATGAGTTACAAATACAGCATTGATATATTGGTTAATTACCTTTTGAAACTAAATTCTGTGTTGAACTGAACTCGGAGTAAATCATTTTCTAAATATCAACAAGTATCTCACTAATCTAACGAATTAGAATTTTTAAAGAGAATGTAAAAACATAATTTTTTTGTTTATCATTGTTTTTAATAATTTTTCATTAGAAATTGCCTTGCTCAGAATAGCTCATTAGTATTAGAGCCATTTTTCAGTTCCTTTAAGAATTAAATGGTCATCAATAATTATTTACATTTTTTTTCTTTTATTTTAGATCTGCTTCTATGTTTCTGTTACACTGACTATTGTCAATTGTTTCACGGCTTATAAGGCAACCTCTGCGGTTGACTGGACTGAATTTCGAATTATTGGCGCATCACAATCTCTTGCTGGTAAGAGTATGAAGTGTTTTAATACAGTGGGTCTCAAACTGTGGGACCCAATCCCATAATGAGAGGGTATGGCATGTTTGTTACAAATAACAGAGATAAATCTGAACTATTTTTAATCAATTAAGAAAATTATTAAAAATATAAGCAAGAACTTTTTATAAAAATATAAACTTTTATTATGAATTTCAATATATATCTAATAATTCCTGATTAGTAAAAAGCTCTGGGTATCTTAATTCCCTTCTTTGTAACATGATTATAATTTTTTTTTTATTTTTTTGTTACTTTGTTAAGCTTAGCTTAAGTTTTTTGCTTAAGTTACTAATGCATATAAATTATTTCTAAATTAACAGAAGTCTTACTAATAGAAGTCTACATAGTTATTTCTTCTGTAAACAAGGTTACTATGATGGACCTTCATTTAAATCAAGTACCTTATAAAAAACTTTCTCATATATTTAAGTAAAGGGTTTTTCTTTTCTTTTATTTTTTATAACGTAAAGGGTTTTCTTTATTTCATTGGGTTGTTTTCACCATTGTTATTTAAATATTTATTTTTTTGTAGAGGACAATAAATATTAATGGTTATTTATTATTTGAATAAGCATATTGGTTACTTAAAAATAAAAAGTGATTTTATAGAGTTTAGTATTTTTTTTATTTATTGTAAAATTATTGCTATTCGTCAATTACTAATAAAAAAAAAAACTATAACTTAACTTAATATTTAACTTTGACATTTGAAGATTTAGAATATAGAGATGGAAGAATGAGCTTTAGGAGAATTATTGATTTAAAAAGATTCTTTCTTAAAGAATTTAAGAATATTTTAAGAATTCATTCTTTAAGATTAACTCTTTTTTAAATTATGCTATTAATTTATTTTTATGCGTTCATTTTATACGAAATAAATAACTGATAAATTTGTTAAACTAGAAAACATTCCTCCCTTGTTTGTTTAGCAACTTCATGAGGAGCACATTTTTTCTACTAAAATCCTATTTCATTTATATAATATCATTCTAAAATTATAATAAATTTAAAAATAAAATAAGCAACCTATTTTAATTAAATTACTGAAATTAAAATAGGTTGCTTATTTTATTTTTTAATTTATTATAATTTTTAGAATGAATGATTATTATATAAATGAAATTTACAGTAATTTATTAAAGCTATTTTATGTTTAGAAGAATGTAATATTTTTTAAGTTATATTATGGTAATTGTTCCTAATTAGATAAATTTTTATAATAAATTACTTTTAAGTGGAAAAATAAAAGTATTGTAATGTGCAATGTAATGTTTTTAGTTAAGTATGCATCTTATAATACAGAAATTCATATAATTTTTCCATTTTGACAAATTAAGGTTAGATGAAATTAAATTTCTTTTCTTGTTATTATCCTGCTCCTTACTAGTTGTCTTTTTTTATAATTTAGTGCATCAAATTATAAAAATACTTTTTATTTCATAAAATTCATAAATCTACTTTAATGCTTTTCTTTCTAAAATGTATTTAGTAAAAATTCAAATTTACTAAGTGCATTTAAATAACTTGTAAAGAATTGACTGATTTGTTTAAAAATATATTGCTAAATTATTTTGTAGAATCTTTTTGTTAAATTTGTAATGATTATATATTTCATTTTAATATTTAGACAAAGGTAGTATTAATATTGTGATTTAAAGTCTAATATTGCATACTTTTATAATGCTGTAATTTTTTTCTTTTTCCAGTCATGTATAAAAAACAGTGTTCATTTTTAGCTTTGTTGAAATTTGATTCATTGTTTGTGGTTAGTATCTTTTATTTATTAATTATTATTATTATTAAATACTGTAGCATAAACTTTAACCGCAAAGAAGAAGTAATGATATATATTTTTAAATTTTTATAAAATTATTGTTGACATCTTTTGTAAATGTTAAAAACAACAAATAATAACATTATTTATGGTGTTTCATTGTGTCTCAGGGAAAACAAATACAACTTCAGCTAGATATTTGATGAAACTTTACTTGGTTATCTGCTAAAATAAATCTTTCTGCTCTTCAATTTTATCATTTAATCTATAATCTAGTATTAAGATTATTTCAGTTTAAAAAGTTTATACTCTGTTATTTTTTACAGTAAATTTTATAAGTCTTATTTTGCCTAAGCCTAACTAAGCTATATCTTCAATAAAGCATCTATGATAATTTAATTCCAATGAAGAGATTGAGTTCTTTTTAAAATCACAAAGGTACTCAATAATTGATTACCATTGCCGGATATAGAGCACTTAAGAATAAATATAAATACTTGAATCTTCTCATAAATATATTTAAATTAAAAATGGGTTTTAGCAATATTCCATTTGTATAAATATTATATTATATAATATATGCTTCACTTTAAAGTTTTTAAGACTTTAGTATTCATGTGTGATATTGTATATTTTATTTAATATGTATTCATGTGTATATTTTATTTAAAAAAAAAAAAAAAAAGAACGACTGAATTTTATATTTAGAATTAATTTAAATTTAAATTAATTATCTTTTTTTCTTTGATAACTGTCAATTTTTTTGACTTACGTTTACCATAAAAAAATACAGCTTTATCCCACATTATGTGGGTATTATGCGTAATAATTTTTAAAAATTTAGATTTTTGTTGATGATACTTTTTTTTACTGTATGTATTTTTAGATTATTTGTGCTCTCTTCAGTTTTCCTATCACCTTGGAATTTCCAAGTATAAAGAACCTTTATTTGCTCATCACCTTAATCATATTATACTCACTTATGAGTTGGTGCTGTGGAAAAGTCACAGTAAGTAATTTTTAAACTTTTCATAATTCTTCTGATATTCCCTCTAAAAAGGAAAGACTCCTATTTTAAATTTTTTAAAAATTAAAACTTTTCTTACCTGTAATAAGGATAATTCTTTTTTAAGACAACAATAGATAATTGTTAAGTAGTTCCTTAACTTGTAAGATGAAAATAATAAAAATGGTTCTTTTAAAAAAAAAAAAATTTTTTCCTTTGTTTTAGTTGTAATTTTTCTGCTTAGTATATTTTGATTGGTACCTAAATGTAATTTGGTAGATAATAAAATGTATTTTGTATAATGTACCTAAATGTATTTTGTAATTATATACAATAGCATCTGCAAGTTATGAAATACAGCTAACAACAGTTTTTAAAAGACATACTTTTTTCTTAGATGTAAGATTTTTCTTGATTTTGTTGCAACATTTGCTTTTTAATTTTTAACATGACAAATTTTTATTATGGTTTTGATATCAATTATTTTGTTTTTACTAGATATTTCTAATAATTATACGCTTAAAGTTGTATAGTTTCCGTATAAAAGTAATACATTATTTTTGTCATACATTTCCTTTGGATAGATTTTAAGTTTATTTTTATGCATTCATAACTAACAATAAAGTAGTATTCATAAAAAATATGTATTTTATACCTTTATTTTTTTTGTGTTCTGTTTTAAGTTGCTTTCTGTTTCCATAATATTTTTATTTCCTTTCATAGGTCTCCAAGGAAGATAAATATTTAGCATCAGGATTTATAGTCCTCTGTATTACTTATCCCTGTTTAATAACCTATCAGGTATTTTTTTTTTTTTTTGAGTTTAATATTATATAATAGGGAAAAGCAATATCTCCATATATTAAACAAGATATTTGTCTGTACATGCTTTTCATAAAATTTGAACAAAGGCTATTTCTTAGACTTCCTTATCCAGAAATTTATTTTTTTTTTTTTTTAATTGACATGTAGTGAAAACCATGAAAAAATTCTAATTCTTTTTTTAATTAAATGAAAATTTATTTTAACATTATAACAATGCATTATATAATAAGGCTTTATATTGTTATAATACAATAAAAAGTGAATAGAAATATCAATGTCCATTAACAGTTTTGTAACTTTATTGTATAACAGTGCCAGTTATTAATTGTTTGATAAAATTTTTTTTTTTTTATGCATATGTTTTTAAATTTGAGTGTTCTAAAATGAAATATGTGTAAAAAAAATGAAGAAATTAAATTTTTACAAAATTGAAATGGAAAGGCAAAGTGATGGGCTCGATTTTCAATATTTTACTTCCAAGAAGGATGTAATACTTAAATGAATATAAAGAGAGTTTTTTTTTTATTAGAATTATGATATTTTTTTTTCTAATTTCTGTTTTGTCTTCTAGACTTATATTCTTTCAATTTTTTCTTAAATTTCAATTTTAATTTTAATTTTGAAATTACAGTTTTTATTTCATTAAAAGTTATTAAAACTTAATATATAATATTTAAACAAAGTGGAAATTTCCATGTTATCTTTATTAGTTTACAAGATATTAAACACTATTAATACAAATAATAATCTGATTTAATTACATTCTTAAGAGTTTTTTATTTATTTTTGTCTTTTATTTAAAAAAATTTAGATAATATAAGCCATGAGTAAATAATGACTAATTTTATTATGAATTACAAATTTGTCTTATCAATGAAATGCATTAAAAGAAGCAAGCTAGTCATTAAATTTTAATTATTAATCTGCTAATAGTCATTATTTTGTATAGAAAAATTGACAAAATTTCATTGGTTTTGACAGATTTGTGGGAAAAGTCTCTATATCTTTCAAAATGTTTGAGTATCTTTTGAATTATTTTAATTGCCTTGCTTATAAAGCAAAAAACATTTTTGTGAGGAATATTTTATATTTGATTCTGAATTTCTCTTATATCTTGGCATATTCATGAAAAAATTTTAAAAATGATAATGTTGTGTTTCTTATTTAGTCTGCCATTCCAAATTAATATCTTTCATTATATCTATTCCTACAGTTATGTCTATTGAGAAAATTTTTGTGGTGATTATACCTGAAAATTTAAATTATCATCTAAATTTGCTCTAAATGTTATTATTTATTTTTTTTTGACAAAAATTAAAAGATTATTGTAGATGCTTTATGTAATGGAATTTAGATCTATCTGCTACAATAAATTACCTTTTATTTAAAATGTAAATTTATAATTCCACTGTCAACAAAAAATGTAATTAAAAATTGATCTTTAATATTCATCCTTTTTGATATCTTGAATATTTATCATTTTTTAAATGCTTATTATTATTATAATTATATATTAAATGTTTAATATTATTAATGTTAATTTAATAAAATAAAAATTGACCATTATTACATTGTAAAATTTATTGAAAGTTTTATTTTTTAAAGTTGGCTGGTGTAAATATAAAATGCATTTATTATTGATGTTCACCTCAATTTTTTTACTTTGTTTTATAGAAAATTATAGGTTATTCTTATTTAAGACTGTTGTAAATTCTAAAAATATTGTTTTACTTTCAGAAGAAAGATATCTTTATTCTGTATCCAAACTTTGAACAATTCTGATTTTTAATTTTAACCTTGATATATGTACTAATTTTGTTATAATTGAATATCATTTTTAGATTGTAACCAATATTTTTTCATGTTTTTATAAATCTTAATTATAACAGAATTTTATTTTAAAATCTTATGATAAATGATTTCTTAATGTTAAAATATATTTTTTTGATGAACGTTAAAGTAAATAGGTTGCTATAACATATTGTGATAACTTAAGATGTTTTTGTTGAATTCTTAGTTTCTGTATCTTATTAAATTCGTTTCATTTAAACAAACTTTTTTTTGTAGATCTACATGTCACATATTCACAGGACACCCTTTGAAAATCATGTATTCTATGAATCTGCTCAAATACATTGGTAAAGATTTCATTAATAACTAATAGAGTTTTGCTGTTATATGAAAGCTTTTAATTTTAAAATGATAAAAATACTTATTCATATAATTTTTGTTTTTTATATATGTTTTGCATTTAAAAGGGGTTTCCACTTAAAATCATTATTTTATTTAAAATTTATTTTTCTTTTAATATATTTTTTTTTTAAAAAATTATTTTAAAAATATTCCTGAATTTAAGCAACTTTTCTTAGTAAGAAAGTTTTTTTTTTAAAGTTTATATTAGAAAGCATTTAATACAAATTTCAACTTTTATTACAATTTAATTAAAAACATGCAATAGAAATTAATTATTTAAAAAATTTGATATAAGTTTTTACTTCATATAAAACAGTATGTGAATTTTAAATAATTTTATTATTGAATAAATTTTTTAAATTTATCTTCTATGGGTTTTTTTCCATCATGACATATTTTTAAAATAATTTTTTATTTTATTAATAGAAATAAATAGTAATAATTTTTTGTAAACTGAAAAAAAAAAAAAAAAAATAAAAAATATATTTTTTAGCTATCTATCAAGAGTACAGTTATTCATATAAATAATTTCAATCTTGATTATTACATTTTATTTATTGCAAGTTTTTTAAAATATCTAAATTCACTGTATGAAATCAGAATTATGGAAAAAATGTAAAATTTCACATAACATTACAATGCCAAATTATTGTCTTAGAAATGCTATTAAAATTTTATTGAGTTTATTTTTATTTTTATTTTAACTGCTGTTCTTATTTAAGTTATTTCAATTCTAGAACTCGTTTCAAAGTTTGAATTGTATGATTGAATCTTTAAAAAAATCCTATTTTTAAGTTTTTTTGTTTTCATGATTAAATATAAATTTGAAATTTATGTGAATAATGGAGGAAAAAAAATTTTTTTAAGTTAAAAAAAAATCTCTTTATTCTACAGAGGTCTATCTTTACAATATTTTAATTGTTTATCCTACATTAAATTTGCATGTAGCATTTTTTTTATGTATCATAATAATTAATAATAATACATTTTTTTCAATAATTTGTTAAGCAAGATTTTATAATGCAACAACTGAGAAACTATATAATCCATTAACTTATTTTGGTTTCTTTTATATTTGTATGTTAGAAAAATGACCATATAATTTTATAAAGTTCTATAAACTAATATTAACATTATTTAAAAATTAAAAATATTATTAGAAAAATAACTCTAAAAAAGTTTGTTTAGAGTTATTTTTCTAATAACATAAACACATGTGTGTGTGTGTTTATTCCAGCATAAATTAAATATAATTATTTTTTAATTGATAAATATTGCAACTGACTATTCGGTAGCCTGTTGATGCTTAGGGCTTACATTGCTTACTGATATTAAACTCATATTTGGTTATTAAAAGGTTATTTTGAGTTTTCTATCTTCTTGAATGGTGAAAGCGTGAATTTAATGTTAATATGTGAGCATGTTTTCATTGTTTTTCTTTTGATTTCTTTACAGTTTTTGCTAATATTTTTTTTTTTAATTAAGTTACCAAAATAAAAAATATGAAATTTCACTGAAGCAGAGAAACATCTAGCAACATCTGCTAATTAATACATATAATGATTGAACTAATTTTGTAATTCAGAATTTTTCGTAGGAAAACTGAAATGTTTTTAAACTATTCAAAAATATTTTATTTTTATTGTAAATGTTTTATAGTAATTCTGTTTGGTTTTACAGGTGTTATTATTGTAGTCTGCAAATTTGTTTCTGACGTGTCTAATGGTTCAAACTTGCCAAACATTTGGATATGGATTAAACACTAGATGTAAGGCCAAAGCTTTTTAATTTTGTTTTCTTCGATTTTATTATATATTTAGTTATATATTTTTTTATCTTCTGAGTAGATCCTTTTTAAAGCATCTATATTTTTTATTTTTACAGCATTTTATGATTTAGTTTCTAGAGATTCCAATAGTTTGTTTGCTTATACCAGATCCTCCATCCTGTATTGAACCTGCATGATCCATTCCTTTAACTGTTTTAAGAAAACTTTAAGTTTGCATGAAATCTGGTTTTATTTTTCACAATTGAAGTCCAAGAAATAGTATTTGATAGATTTTCCTTTCTAGCTTTAGATCTGCTTCCAAAATGGCTAGATCGTCCATCCAAGAACAAAAAATCATTGAGAAATACATGTGGTTCAAATTCTAAAAGATTCCTGTCGTTTGAAATGTTCTAACAAGTCAAAAGATTTGGAATATACCTATAAAGACATCTACAGATTTTAACAATTATACCTTCAATATGTATCTTTTATCATTATTAAAAATGTTTACAGTAGAATATTCACTGTGTTATTATTCTGCGAAGTTAAATACTGTTGAACCACAAATAAAGAAGTCTTAAAGTTATGCATTTAAATATTGAGTAAATTTATTTTAATATTAGGTAATCTAAGATATAATATAAAAATGATTCCAGGATGTCTTCTGGGTTTTTTTTTATTTTTTTAGCTCCATTTTAATGGAATCTGATATATTTTTTTTTATCGGTGGTTTAACAGTTTTTGTTAAATGCTTTTTTTAATGGGCTAGTTTTATTACTTTTTGTTTTTGTGTATTCTAAAAATTAATAATGAATAAATATATATTGTATTTATAATGCTTATGAACTTTTGTACTATGGCAAATATCTATTGTTTGAATTATACTAGGCTATGACAAATTTCTTTTAAATTTATAGATGGAAATGAATTTTTAACTTATATAATATGCTAAGCAGCATAACATTTTATTAAATATTCATAAAATAAAATTATCATTTGAATGGTGTTATATTTTATAATTTTCATTAAATAATTGTAGCAATTTTCTCTCTCCTACAGTAGTTTAATAATAAAAATAAATTAACTTGTAATTAAATAATTACATTCTTTAGTAAAATTTTTGTTTTTCGATATTTACTATATTGTGCTTGTTTTGTAAATATTTTTATTGCTAGTCAAATGTATATTTTGTTGTCTTTTTCAGTGTGTCATAATGAATAAATGTTTATTTTCCCTCCTATTATTTATTTTCAATATTATTTTATAAACTTCTGTTATGTTATTTAAATTTAATTCTCCTTAAATCAATTTCACCAAAACTATTTTGCATTTACAATGTAAAATTTGTTTACATACGCGATGAACCTGGAGGGACAAGATTTGTATTATATTGCGATTATTCTTGAGCAAAGCGTTTATATGAAACTGAAATTAATATAGATGTATGATTAATTTTGTAAAGGCAATGCTTTCTTTAAAAATATTCAAGGCTACTTATCAGAATTTAGTATACTAAGAATTTTTTTTAAAGTAATATTATGACACTTCAGTTTGAAACTAGAAACTGATATTTTGATTGTATTTGAGAAGTGATAAACTGCAGTTTTCTTGCCTGAAACTTGCTCATTGTAATTTTATGTCTTGATAGTTAGATCTGGATTTCTTTTATTACTTCATGTTGTGATCTAATTCATGACATTAATTACAACAAACTTTTTTATTCATTTGGTTTATCATAATTTATTTAAACTATCTCATAATTGAACATAAAAAAACTCTTCATTAAGGTGAATTATTTTTTTCAAACATTATTTTTTTTTAATGTATAAAAATTTATAATTGTTTGTACCCTAATATGAAATCGGTTAAAAATATTTTAATTTCCACAGTCGATTAATTTGTCAGCCTAAATCATTATAGATTAATTGAAGAAAATTTTAAAAATTTCTGCTTTCATTTATCGATATATTTTAATCATTATAAAGACTAATTCAGTTGTTCTTTAATATTAGTCAATTGCAAAAATAGTATTTAATGTCGTAAAGACTGTATGAATCACTATGATCCTTTTAAAGTTAGATAGATAATCAAAATTTCTTGGAAATCTACAATTTTATTTTATTTTCTCTTTATATATTATTTTCAATCAATTGTTTCAATTCTTACTGTTTTAATCAATTTGATTATTAATATAGATATGATTTTCATTTAAAAATAGTGTTTAAATGTTACATTGAATCAATCCATTTTGTAAGTAAATTACAAAAAAAAAATAATAATAATACTATGCATTTTGCCTACAGTTTTAATAGTTAGTTTTAATCTCCATTCCAGATTATTAATATTTTATATTCTATATAAAAATTTTTAGTATGTTAAGAGTTCTCATGAAAAAACAATTTTTCTTGTACTGTAATAAAAAATTAGCATAGATAACATACTTTGCTTTACTCTCTGTAGAAAACTACTTGAACTATGCATAGATTGTATCTCACTCTGAACTTTCATTTAATGATGCATTAATATTTGTGCTAAATAGTATGAGCGTCTTCCATGACAGTTTGTTACCAAAATTGTGGCAAATTTATATGTCTTACAATCAAAGTTGTCTGCCAAGTATAAAAATTGATATTTTCATAAGAAAAAGAATTATATCTGTGAAAGTACATCTGTGATTGATTAATCATAACAAATATTTGATAGGATTAATTTTTTTTTACAATGCTGATTTTTTTTAAGAAATTTTATTTTGAATATTTGTTTTATTATTGTTTACAATCTTCTCTGAATATTCCTGTGTGATTTTCTGTTTAAAATGTTGTTGTTTATAATCTATATGCATTTAAAATATTAAGTTTGAATTTACTGTGGTTAGAAAATTTAAAAATCAAATCAAGGAAGCCATGTAATTGATTTATATTAATTATTATTTCTTATTTATATATTTATCTTGTTTAGAGTAATTCTTAAATTTAATATCTTTATATAGTTATATTATGAATACTCAATTTTGTTATTTATATTTAAAATTTTTATATTACTTATTTTAATTTTGTATAAATATTAAATGTTGTTTTTCATTTCATTCTTGAGGACATAAATCTCTTGAATCTTACTGTAGTGAATCATCAACGTTCCTATCATTTAAAAATGTGTCGATGCATTTAGTGATTTTATTGAAAACAAAATTTGTCATTAAAAATTATGTATACCTCTTGGCAGCTAATTACCTTTCAATACTTAATTTATTTTTAATTTTTTTCTAATTGATACAAATTTCTTTATACTTTTAATATTTACATTGCTTTTTTAGAGAAAGGAATTCGATTCTGTAAATTGTACATGCACAATCACTCTTGCAATGTGTTATTAATGCATATTTGTAAAATTTTGCTGAAATTTGTTAAATTTACACTTCTGAGAAATTTAAAATGCATAACTTTTCTGTCAGAATTTTAGCTAGTGCATTTCCGGTATAGAGGGAAGATAAAAATGTATGGACACAAAGTAATTTGTATTGGGAATTTTTCACATCTTCTGAAAAACACCTTCACTTTGTTCATACGTAAAATAGCTGCATCTTTATATAAAATTATAATGTTTTCATGTTAGTCATATATAGTATGTCCGTAGCTTGTCTACTGTGAAAAATTGCAAATGTAATGTTGTTGTATTTCTGTAATTTTATGTTTTTCTCATGTTTATGGTACTCTGTTATGCTTTTGGATATATTTTATACAAGTTTTTTTTTTTTTTTTTTTTTTTTGTTTTTTTTTTTTTTTTTTGCAGTATCTTTTTGTCATCATGGTAATGGAATTGTTGTTGATGTTCTGATAATTTTATGAAAACAACTAGTCATTGATTGTTAATGGCTGTTTTTAGTACTTATGTCAATGATTGATTAGTGCTTTTTATGATTTTGATTATCATTCATTCCAGTTGCATTTATTTGTTTTTGAAATGGACCTGACAGTGTTTAGATCTGATCTTAGCAACATGTCCATTTCATTCTTTATTTGAAGCTCTTTCATTAATAAATGTGTTTTTCCAAAAAAAAATATGTTGTCTTTTTATTTTTACTTCTAATGTTTTACTTTATTCAAAATATTCACTGAACTCACATAAAAGTTAAATTAAACTAAAAAAAAATGTAAACTAGTTTTAGAATTTGAATAATTTTAATATTGTTCGACAAAAAAATAAATAATTAAATTTATCCTCAATAAATATCACACATTTTAAGATAAGATTAGTCGTGAGTAAATCTTGTTTTGACATAGAATTTTAAAAGTGTTAGAATTTTTTATTTTTTTATATGAAATTTAAAGTGTCTGTCAGGGGAAAAAATGTTTCTCAAATTTTATTCATGTTGAGCATTTTTAATTTTATGTTAAAATTGTGTAAATTTCTTTTTCTTTGGCTGTTTGAATGTATGTACTTCTGTACAAAAACATTCTCTTTCATATGATATTACATACACGAATATGATTTTTAAACTGTCCTTAAATAGAATAGCTGATATTTGTAGATGCTGTTAGAACTCCTTAAAAATTATTTTGCAATAGTTTGGTAGATCAATATTGTCCTTTGTAATTATTTTATATTTTCAGGTGTAACTTCCTTTTATTTGGAGGTCATATAATGAAAAAAACGTTGGTTTTTTTGGTGATAGACACTGTCTACTTTCACTCTCTCTTTTTTTTTTTCCTTTTAAACGAAGTAGTGATTTTGACAAATACTGCCAGTGGGAATCGAAGATGAGATCTCTTGAGTATTAGTTAGTATATACTTTTGCTACTAGGCCATGAGTGGAATCATTTAACAGTTAAAGCATGTGGGTCATATTAAATGATGTTCTCTTTAAACTGAAAAAAATTTAATTATAAGTCCATTCATAAATTTAAATAAAAACAGATTTTTCTCAAATGGATACAAACATTTGCATTTTTAACTTTTGCTTCCCTGCATAGAATACTTAACTGCCGTTTCATTTAAAAAATTCATACAGTTTTGACATTCATTTTTTTTTTTTTTTTATGAAAAATGACGAGGAAGTATGGAATTTAATAAATAAATACAATACTGTAATTTCCTGCCTAATAATTTATAGATGGTTAAAAATGTTAGAATTTCTTGATGAGATTTATAGACTGCTGTGTACAATTTAATTTTTCTCTGGGAAGTTTCAGTAAAATAATAATTTTAAAAAAAAATAACCCTTCCTTAAAAAATGTTTTCCCCTTTGAAGTTACTTTGTAGAAATAAACAGTTTGTTTAAAAATAAAGTGATAAACTTCTATAATAGCTGCTGATGAATGAAAAGGGACTTTTTAGGAAAGGAAAGAATAGACAATGCGCCTCTTGTGGATAAAAAAAAAAATTGGAATGAACTAACAAATAATTAAAAATACTCTATAAATAATATAAAATTATAAGATATAAAATTTTTTATTTGATTATCAAATATAATAATATATAAAGCCCTACTCGTGGCTTAGTGGCAACGTGTGCCGCTGATAAGCATTAGGGCTGATTCCATCCGCTGGTGGCATCGTTAGAGACACTGTTTCAAAAACGAGGAGAATCGTTGGCGTTTGGGATGTTCAGCCTCGTTAGTCGGACTACCTTGTGGGAGTTTCTGGGTTTTCTTTCATACGATATGCAAAATGTGGGGTATTCCCCCTAAAAGTCCTCTTGGAAGGCACTTCCCTCCTTCTTCAGCAACTCGGAACCAATTCAGACTTCTAACTACGTGTGCCCCGTCACATTTCTTGATATCGCGAAAGCGTTTGACAAGATATGGCACACCGGATTAATTTTCAAACTTAAAAACTTAATTTCCCGTTCCCGCTTACACTCATCATTAAATCCTTTTTTAGAAAACAGAACATTCCATGTTAAAATCGACAACACTATTTCTACCACACGTAAAATTAAAGCGGTCTACCCCAAGGGTCAATATTATCACCGCTCCTATTTAATCTTTTACGTAAATGATTTTCCACGCGACACCGACATACACACGGCCATGTACGCGGACGACACGGCAATAATCACTCAGCACACCCACGCTTTTACCGTCTACTTCAGACTTCAGAACTTCATCGAAAAATTGAAAGATGGCTATGCCTCTGGAAAGTAAAAGTTAACCCAAGCAAATGTGCAGCAATAATATTCTACAGAAGAAGATCTCAAGTAAATATGTACCAATTTAAAATCTTTAATGAACCAGTGCCTTTTGTTACTGAATACAAGTACCTGGGGATTATACTTGATAGAAAACTTAATTATAACAAACACTTAAATTACTCCATGGGGAAAGCAATTAAAGCTAAACGCGTAATTACTCCTCTCATTAACAGGAAAAAGTAAACTTTCGATCGAAGGTAAACTCACCATCTATATTTCTCTCATCAGACCAATATTACTCTACATAGCACCAGTCTGGATAAACTCAGCCATTAACTCGCTCCAGGCCTTCCAAAATCAATTTCTTTTAACTATCACCGACGCACCACTCCACTACAATAGACAAAGGATACATAACGAATTAAACCTTGAGCCATTTTTAAATTACGCCAAAAATTAACTGAAAATTTCCTTCTTAAAATTTCGAATACTAAAAATCCGCTTCTTTTAAACCTTCCAGACTATAACCGAAATTCCACATATGCTAAAAAAACGACCGCGTTCAATATTTAATCAAGATTTTAATTCCTTTCCCATCGCGAAACGCCTTCATTTCGACCCATGTTAATTTTCTTTTACGCAATTTTCTCTCCGTGTGAATATTTTTATTCACTCTTTTTTTATTATCATTAAATCTTTTCGCCCGCTTTACGTTCTTCCGCCAACCTTCAACGAGCGCTTTTACTAATTGAATTGCATAACAACCTACTTTGTTACATGTGTTGTAGACTCTGCCCTCTCTTTCCTTTTTACTTTCTAGGAATGGTACTGTATTGGTTAAAACTTAAAAATTATTCCAAATATTTTATTACTTTAAAATATTTACTTAAACTATTATTTTTTGCATTTTTAAATTTAAAAAATTTTTAAATACTAACAGTAATTTCTCTCCTTTTTTATTTTTACACAAGCATGTGCTCTTTTAATATTAATTCTAAATCAATAGCTTAAATTTATAAAATTAACAATTAAGAGCTTAAATTATTCGGAGGTACAGGGTAATCCCTAAGTACTCCAATCATAAACTAGCCTCTACTCTACTCTACTCTTTCCCTCCATCCATGAGAACACGGGTTCATGGGTTTGGTCTAAAATGTTAATGTCGAGCAAGTGGGATAAGAAACAATAATATAATAAACTATTCTGATTTTTTGCCCAATTTTAAAAATGGTTACTATTTTTTTTTTTAATTCGCACAAGTTGCAACTAAAAAATAAGCCCCTAAGTTACATTTAGTGATAAAATTTGGTTATTATTACTTATCTTTATTATTGGGTATCTGCCGAGTCCATCTTGAGAACTATTCTTTTACACAACTGATAAGTTAAAGTGTATATTTATTTTATATTTTGATATTAAATATATCATTTGCATGATGTATTACAGTGTATTCGTGTTACAGGTTCATAAAACACTCAAGAGCTCAAACTGTTAGAAATATAAATTGTAATTAATGTTTATTATTATTGTTCGCAAATACCGAGCTCTTTAATCTGAGTTCCTTTGTCACCGAGATGGCAAATAGGTAGTAGATTCAGAATTATTCCAGGTTGTATCATCACTGAGGACCTTTTATGCCGAATCCACATTTTGCCTCCTCAATTTGGAACAAACTCCTTGAATATGGCATGCCAGGTACGTAATACGTTCGTTCGTACGTAATTTTACTCTTTATCAAGCCTAATGGACATATTTTACGGTTTACCTATTTATTGTGCCCGTCCGGACATAGTCGGGGAATCTTCAGTTCCGTTTCCACATGAATTAACTACCTGATGGCTAATTGGCTTGTGCTCTGACCTTTGGTACCACAAGGTTTTTTTTTCTCCCTAATGCAGCTAGCAATACATATCTTTATGCCTTAAGCAAGGGCTGCACCGCAGTTACTCATTTAGCACTATCCAGGGGGACATTTGTAGGGTGAAGATATGCTACGGACGAGAGTAACACTACCTCCACAACACTATCCTATTAGACCAGGACCTACTGTTTAAAAATAGATTCCGAACCACTACAAACATCCATGGCACCCGCTGGAACTCTAATCCGAAACCTGCGGTACCGAGCGCTAGCCATCAGGCCCCTTGGTATCACAGCTGTCAAGTTCGAATCCTGTCGGTGGCATGGATGTTTGTGAGTGGTTCGAAATCACGTTAAGCTGTAGGCCCCGGCCTAATTAGCCTGAAATGTGCATAAAATAACGGCAGAGCGACAAACCAAACCAAATTCACAGGAGCTGTGAAATTCTGAAAGCTGAATTCACCACTCTCCAGGTTCCAGTTAAATATGTGTAGGGGTTCCCTTTACATTGCTTGTTCTAGGGACTCGAACAAGTTCAGAGCACCCGAAAGAACACATTCAGTTATGGATGCTAAATTATAGTTTACACACAGTTTCCTAAATTTTACATTACATTTTGAAAAATGATTGGAAATGATTTTGCTTGATGATTGGAAATTCAAACACTTGTGCTTTCGTTGTTAATGCTTCTGTGTTCTTGGAACAAATCGTCTTTCAGATGTCATTGTAACTGCAAAATTTTGGCTTCTCCGGATTTTAGATCAAGTTATCGCGTTGCCAGATGTTTTTGCGCTGATTTCGTTAAAGTATGGGTTAACGTTCTTTGTTGAATTTCGGTGATAAACAGCTGCTGATTTCATTTTCCTTATTGTCTCATTTCTTGTAACTGTTGTTGCAGGCTTTTCCCCGAGGGCAATTAAAATACTATATGCATAACGGTACGACAATGATACATGCTTCTTTTTTTTTTCTTCTTCTTCCTATATTTGTGTCAAGATGTAAAGAGCTTTGCGACTTATAGCCACCATATTAATTTCAATTATTAAAAAATAATAATGAAAAAGTCTGATCAAATTTTTAAAAAGTCTTGTCTTTATTTTTAAAAATTCTTCTTTTTTTTTCCTTTTAAATTTATCTAATGAATTTTTTTTTTCATGTGACGCGTTCTATAACAAGTAATATAAAAAAAAAAATGTTAAGTCAATTCTTACTTTTTTTCCATTATATTGCAGAAAATCCTTTATAAATAATTTTCATTCATTCCTTTTTTAAGTTTATCTGGCGCCATCTATTGGTAGGATATATGCAACTTAAATCTAAAAAAAAAAAACTAAAATTAATGAATTAAATTTAATGAATGAATTAATATTTGAAAAAACTGTATTAACATCCAGTGTCATCTACTACAAGTTCAAAAAAAAATGCAAATGTATTTGAACTTGAGTGGATAAAGAAAAGTATTTTCTGAACGATTGAAAATTTGAACAAGGTATATATAGGAGAGTGTGAGCTAATAGAAGGAATTGAAAAATAGTAAATAATACCGGAGATCTCAACGGCTACGTTTTCCATGCATCATATCTCTGGTTCCACTACAGATAGGACATTTATATTTTTGCATAACATTATAAACTGTGAATTTGACAAAGTCAGAGAAATCACTGTGATAAATTCCAATGGCAGATTCACGTGATTGTTGTTGTTCTAATGCAGCTGGCCACACAGAGACAGTTAATCTTTATATACCATAAGCAAGGGCTGCACCGCTGTTACTCATTTAGCACCACCCAAAGGGGACATGTGTAGCTTGAAAATATGCTATAGACGCGAGTAACACCAGCCCCACAACACTCTACGGTCATATTAGACTGGGACCTACTGTTAAAAGTGGATTCCATAAAAGTGGATTCCGAACCACTACAAACATCCGTGCACAAACCCGTGGGCTAGAACCCGAAACCCTGTTTTATGGTTGTAATAGTAACGATGTGTCTAAGCAGTTCAAGGAATTTGAAGTATTTGAAAAATAAACCTACATTCAAGGCGGAAAAAAATGAAATCATTATTGTAACACCCTTCTAATCGGCTTAATTAATTTTATTTATTATTATTAATTGGAAAAAGGCGTTATTTTTAATAGAACCAAATAAGTTGCTTTTATTTTTTATTTTGTCATTCTTTCTTATATTTTCATGTAACTCTTAATTTAAAGAAATTTAGACGTTTATTAAAATTAATGGTAACCTTTTCGTACGCAGGACATTTCAAAAGTTTTTCATTAATTTTTTTTTTTTTATCTTTTAACCTCAAATAACAAATGCAATTCTAGATAGAAATATTCCAACTGAAAATGATATAACGATAATGACAAATTACAATTAATTCCAAGAAAAACTCAAATATCGTGAGAAATTCGGTTTAATGCGCATGCGCAAAGTGTGCAACATTCGTTTGCAATTTTTATCTAAAAACTGTAGTATAGTCTATTAAATATATATATATATTTAAAACCAAATAAATAAATTGATAAATACATTTCATTTCTATATTTAGCATTTATGGATATTTGAATTGATTTATGGTTAATAGGAAATATGTAAAGGAAGATGAATATGAATAAAAATATTTGTGAATTGAATGTAAAAAAATTATTTTAGTCTGCATAATAGAGCCATATTCGTGACAATTATGAAAAATATTTAAAAAAAAAAAAAACAAAACAAAAAATTTTTTTTTTTACCATTTTTAAACCACCCACAAACTTTTTTTTTTTTTTTTTAATTTTAACTTAAGAATGTTTTTAAAAAACTTCTTTTTCAGTTAGAAATAATTTATTACGTTTAAACAAATGAAGGTAGACGAATTTCAATTAATGGAGGTTTAGAAGGTTCAGTCTTATTTATCACTAATTTGCTGTAAAATATTGCAGTTTTTATTTAATTCAATAAAAAAAAAAAAAAATCATTTTTGGTTATTGCTCAGATATACAGTATATACAATGGGAAAAAAATGGGCTCCTTATTGTTATATTTTTGAACAATAAGGAATTATACCATTATCTTATGGAGAATTATACCATTATTTTACCAGAAAGACCATTATCTTATGCAGTATTATACTCGTACCAATATCTTATGCAGTATTATACCATTATCTTATGCAGAATTATACCATTATCTTATGCAGAATTATACCATTATCTTATGCAGAATTATATCATTATCTTACCAGAAAAATCATTATGTTATGCAGAATTATACCATTATTTTACCAGAAAGAAAATTATCTTATGCAGAATTATCCCATTATCTTACCAGAAAGACCATTATCTTATGCAGTATTATAGTCGTACCAATATCTTATGCGGAATTATACCATTATCTTGTGTAGAATTATACCATTATCTTATGCAGAATTATATCATTATCTTACCAGAAAGATCATTATGTTATGCAGAATTATACCATTATTTTACCAAAAAGAAAATTATCTTATGCAGAATTATCCCATTATCTTACCAGAAAGACCATTATCTTATGCAGAATTAAATTATCTTACCAGAAAGATCATTATCTATGCAGAATTATATCATTAGAAAGACTAGTGCAGAATTTTGCCATTATCTTACCAGAAAGACCATTATCTTGTGCAGTATTGTACCATCATCTTACTAGAAAGACCATTATTTTATGCAAAAATATACCATTATCTTATGCAGAAATATATCACTATCTTATGCAAAATTATACCATTATCTTACCAGAAAGACCATTATTTTATGCAGGATTATATCATTATCTTATCAGAAAAACTATTATCTTATGCAGGATTATACCATTATCTTAACAGAAAGATCATCATCTTATGCAGAATTATGCCATTATCCTATACAGAATTATACCATTATCTTACTAGAAAGACCATTATCTTATCAGAAAGTTGATTATCTTATGCAGAATTATGCCATTATCTTATGTGGAATTATACCTATCAGAAATTATCATAAAGATCAAAAGACTATTATTTAATATTTGAAATGCATTACTCAACAATAAATTGCATTTCTTTTTTTTTTATCAGGTTTTTGTGTGTAAGTTTCAATGACTTAACCCATATTTATAAATATTCTAGTTTCAATAAAAGTAGTACGTATATTCTAATGGAAAAAAAAATTCGTTTATGTTTTTCAAAGGTAAGTGATCTACAGGTGTGAATTTAGGGAATCTTAACAAATCCCGTTCATTACATCCGGAGCAGCAACATTTCCACAAAAGAGTGTGTGTGAGAGAGAAAAGGACGGATTTCGGAAAAGGAAATGACAGAACATTTTATCTTTATTCCGGCGTTTTTGCCATCGTTTCCTCCCGATCAACGGATTTCAGCAATTGCAGTGAAATCTTCCAATCCTCATAGTTTACAATCAAAATACAGCAGCAGTTGAAAATGAGGTGCTTTTCGCACGTTTTTAATAAAAACGGAAATGCGAAGATTGTTGATGATAAAAAGTCAGTGCAATTAAGTCTGAAGGTTTTGTTATGGCCTTGAACTTAAAATTCATTTCGCGGATCTAAATCTGTAACTGTATTTGGATGAAAAGAAAATGTTTAATATTTGTACAAATGTCATTTCAATTGTTTGGGTGTTTCTTTTGAAAAAAATCAAGCGATTTCATTACACCATGTTAAACCAAAGGATCCTTTTGCGACTAATGTGGGAAAATTTATCATTTGTGGTCTAGCAGTAATGCCGACAATACGTTTGAAATCTGTTGAATTATCTAACTGGTTAACAGATACTGAAAATTTTCAAAACTGTGACTCTAATAATCCCAGACGATTAAAATAATAATGTTATTTTTCTGATCCCCGATATGGTCTAGATCAGGGGGTCGCCAACCCAAATGATCTTGCGGGCCACTTTGGAAATGCATCCTAACTCCGCAAGTCGCATATAAAATTATATATCCCAATATTAGATTTAGAAACCACTATAGAACTTTTTTTGGAGTGAAAAATTGAAACAACGAGATATTATTTTCGTGTTTACTATTATTCTTACATGTAAACATAGATAATTTAATAATAACGATACTAAATGCACTTTGTAAAGAAATATACAACACTAAACATGAAATATAAAAAATATATAATCAAAAATAAAATCATTCAAAAATATTTATTTTACTAGTGCGATATTTGTTTCTCCACTCTTTCACTTAGTTTTTGCAAATTAATCTCAATTTGGATATTTGCACGTTGTAATGGGTGTTGCAGGTGAGCGTCTGTTATGTTTGAGCGTGTTTTGTGTTTGGTCAATTTCATTTTAGAAAAAAAACGATTCGCAAGTGTAAATTGAACCAAAAGCGCTAACAACTTCAACTAAGAGTCTGGTTTGCTGTGAACAATGAACTATGCGTATCTAGGGATGGTCACTGCATCACTAAGATCACTTAAAATGAAACATAGAACCTGTTATATTAGATGTTCCAAGATGCGCGCACCTCATGAGTTCGCAGAATATAATTTAATTATTGTGCGAACTCATAACTGTAAACCCATAAATAAAACAGGCAATATCTGTCATATATTCTCAAGAATATTATTTTAAAATCAAAGTTAATTTTTTCTCATAATTTCGACAGTTCATTTTTGAATATATAGATGCACACAATGTATTTTTTTTAATACATTGGTTTTCACTACTTTGGCCATTATGAAATATATATATTTGGTAAAAATGTGATAAATCTCATGGGCCAGAAAAATATTCAAGGTGGGCCGCAGGTTTGTCATCCGTGGTCTAGATATTAGACCAAATCCACAAGTCCATAAACCTCTAAAAAGTCCAAGAATAGGAGAGATTCAGAAAAAGCCTCGTCCATTGTAAAAATCAAGACAGTTTAAAATATGAACGTGCGATACTTGAACAGTCCTGCACTTGGTGCAGGTCCCAAAAAATCTTCTGCCCTTGTTCATAGGTGAGACTCCTCAAGTGTCTTCTGGTAAAGCGTGATAAGCAAGTTTGTTGGCTTCTACGTTTCTTCAAAAGCAGGGCACCCACCAGGGCGAACTCTCGAGTATCAGTGATATGTTGGAAGGACATTACAGAAATCCTTAAATGTATATGCGTAGATCATATCTTAATTAATATGCATTTTTGCTTAATTTCTTCACACACTACTGATGCATTTATTTTGTCCAGAATAATATTTAATTTTCCTTATAGTGAATCCATAATTATTATTATATTGTTTTGATATATATTTTGAAAGATTTTGAATTTTTTTTTCTGTCTTTGAATTTAATTTAGAACCTTTTTTTTTTTTTTTTTTTTTGTAATGGGATACTATAACAACATTTTAATACCATTGAATTTAATTATGTTTCGGCAGAATAAACGCGAAGTCAGGCTTCTTCAGTAAAATTCTATATTTGAAAAAGAAAAAAATAAATAAGTATTTCAATTAGTTACAACTAATATATCTACAATCGTAATCGTCATGGCCTATGAAACAGATATTATTACAACATCAACATATGAATTCCATTCTTTTTTAATGAATGAAGAACGAAGGAAGAAATAAAAAAAAAAAAAAAAAAAAAAAAAAAAAAAAAAAAAACGCACTGATTACTTTTGCAACAGTCAACTTTCACTGCGGTGGCATATCATTAGCGATCTCATGCCAAATGTTTTAATGAAAGTCGGAAGACAATTGTATCTTTTTTGACCAATGCCCCACACTGCCTTAACGTGTTGGGAAATGTTCGAATGCGGGAAATACAGGTGACCTCATTTTAGGTTGGATTCGAACAACACCCGTTTCGTTTGCAGACGATAAAATAACAGAAGAGAAGGTGACATTCGGATGATCGAACACCTTCGTGACCCAGCTAGAATATTGTAAGAGATTCTAAAATGCAAATTCTTTTAGAAAAATTATGACAGTTGACAAAACTGTAAAAGAAATGAGATTTTTGTTTATTTTTCGGGGAGATTAGTTTTACTAACTTTGTACTAGAGTAGCAATGTGCACACATGTGAAAACTAAAAGCCAGTTTGATTCGTTGTGACTTATAAACCAAAATGATGATGACATTTACAAAAAGATATCTATCTTATTCTTATTACATAGCGATCAACCTATTTATACTAATCATATATATTTACTAGTAGAACCCGGCATACGTTGTCCTGCCAAAAAAAAAAAAAAAAAAGAGGCATTCTAGAAAATTACAAATCACGAATATATTCTGCATGTTCCAGTATATGTGCATACAGGGCCTGAATGGCCGAGTGGCTAGCGCTCTGGCGCTCGGTACCAGGCTGAATGTTTTAATAAATTGTTTAACCAAAAAACATGTTTTAATAAATGTGTTACCGAATGACTCAAACCCGAACCTCTGGCGCAGGTTTCGGGTTCGAGTCCCGGCCATGCCATGGATGTTTATAGTGGTTCGGAATCCGCTTTAAACCGTAGGTCCCTGTCTAACAGGATCGTAGAGCGTTGAGGGAGTATTGTTATTCTGCGTGCGTAGTTTATCTTCGAGCTACACGCACCTCCTGGATATTGCTAAGTGAGTAACACCTTTGTAGCTCTTGCTTTAAGGCATCCAAGACAACTGTCTAAGTGTTTGCCAGCTGCATTAGAACAAAAAAAAAAAAAAATATCTGTGCATACTAATTTTTATGGATATCGTTTGAACGCTATATAAGGTGAAATGCTGCATCATCATCATCTGGGGACGACATACAACAAAGGAGATTGCATGAAAACATTCTCCATGTTTTGTCAAACACATATAAAAATCTCATCAAAATCGGTCTTGCCGTTTAGGAGGAGTTCAGCGACAAACACACGTACAGAAGAACCTGCAACGCCACCTACCGGGTCCAATTATGAATCTAAACCATCCAGAACCCACTCAAACAAACATACACACATAATTTCGTATACATATATACATACATATAGTGAGTATTAAATCTTTTTGCAGTAGGTTCCATGCGCTGTCTACTCACTACGTTCTGACGATTTATGCGAGAAGTTATGCGAGCGTTTGGCAACACGCATGTCTTTGGGTTTTGTTTTCGAAAAGTGTGCTTGCAAAGCTAATTAAATAATATAAGCCTATTATAACGGAATGAGCTCTTTAACACTTTGTTTGTGACGTGTCTCTATCATCAAATGCAATATATATACATATATATGTGTGTGTGTGTGTCATTCTAATGCAGCGGGCAATACACAGACAGTTAATCTTTATGCCATAAGCAACTGCACCGATATTACTCATTTAGCACTAATCAGGGGGCACTTATAGCTTGAAGATATGTTACGGGCTACAGATGCAAGTAACTCTATCCCCGTAACGCTCTACGATCCTATTAGACCGGACCTACGGTTTAAAGCTGATTTTGAACCACTACAAACATCAATGGCACCGCCGGGACTCGAAACCTGTGGTACCAAGACCCAGAGAGCTAGCTACTCGGCCATCAGGTCCCATTTGCTTCTATCTTGTTCTTTGTATGTTTTTGATATCGCTTATCTTGTAAACTTGTCATTGGGAAAGTTTTTTTAAAAAAACCCTTCGATGGTAGTGTAAGCTTATTTCAGATGTTAAAGCATCCATTTAACGTAGATAAAATGCATGTAAAGTACCTCAGAGAAACTATTTTTGGGAAAGGTTGGGTGCCCATGAACGCCCTCTACTGGTCTTACATAATACGAAATCATTCTGCAATTTTAAACATTTGCCTTTGCTTTGACACAAACCTTGCATTTTGTAGCGGTCCGATAACTGCTTTTTGGTGCGCTAAATTCTGTGCAACAAGAATATTATACAGATATAGTGATAAGATGACTAATATGGAATGGACTAAATATGACTAAATATGGAATGGACTAAATATGGAATTGATGACTAATATGGAAATATATTAATTCTTCTATTTGTGACTGCAGATAAAATTAAACCATTGCAATTTATTGTGTGTCAGAAATGTTTAATTGCATGCCAATCAAATAATCAAAAGATTCTTTTTTTTACATATAAGTTTATGGATTGTTAATCGCTATAGTAATAGATAAGTACAACTATAATATAACTAATACATACAAATTAAATATAAAATAATATATTGAATATATTAACATTAAAAGCGATTAAAAAATAGCAATAGATCGAAGTTTAAAAATTTGATTTTTATTTGACGTAAATTATAAATATGATATATAAATTAAATAAAATTCAACATTAATTTTAATTGAATGTAGATTATATTTTAGTAATATTTAATTTTAAAATTCAGAATACGTTTTCGAAAATTAAGAAATTGCACGATTTAAATGTAGTCTTGTTGTTCTAATGCAGCTGGCAATACAGAGACAGTTAATCTTTATGCCATAAGCAATGGCTGCACCGCTGTTACTCATTTAGCACTACCCAAGGGGCACGTATAGCTTGAAGATATGCTACGGATGCGAGTAATACTACCCCCATAACGCTTTACGTTCCTATTAGACAAGAACCTACGGTTTAAAGTGAATTCCGAACCACTACAAACATACATGGCACCGCCGGTACTCAAACCCGAAACCTGTGGTACCGAACGCTATCTACTCGGCCATCAGGTCCTTTAAATGAAGTCTTTATTTATTTATAATACGACATTTAAGCTATCATAAAGATCAGGATTTAGCTTTAAAATATTTTCTTTATAGTGGTTAATACTAATAACATGAACAAATTTAATTTTTATTGGATCCCTTCTTAAAACGTTGTAGTTTTATTTTCGTACGAACGAAAAAATACAAATAATCTAAGTGCTCTTTATTTGTTTATTTCATATATTAGATCCCATACCTATTATTCAAGCATACTTAACGTTAAAATGATGAGAAAGATTCATTCGTTTGTTTGTACAGTGTTGCAATCTACGCCAAGCAGTTGTTCCGAAGAGGGATGAAATGCATTAGATATATGGGTGAAAGTCTTTTTTGTTCTTTTGGTGTTGTTCTTGAACTAGTTTCGCGCCACTTTCGGTTAGTGTCACATCCCGGGGAAAAAGAGAAAAATAACAAGCCGTTTGGCAGGTTTTGCCGTCCAAGGTCGGGAAAAACCGCCGTTGCAATCCGACATTTAAAGAAACGACGCTGTCCCATTCAGTCAAGGGTCAAATTTCCATTTTTAATTTACGAATTTAGCAAATCTTTCATCTGAAAAAAAAAAATTGGTTTATCACACATAAAATGGTAGATATTTTAATTAATTATGGTAAGGGGTCAAGTAAATATTAGAGAAGGTTCCTCAATGAGTTGGAAGTATTTTTTTTTTTTTTTTTAATTAATTGTTATACAACGCAAAACATCATAAAGTCTGTTTAAGTCAGACTGTTCATGTCATCAAGTGAGACTTCTCCCTTTGGGTGCCCCATGTCTTTGTGTCGCAAGGTCAAGGACAAAAAGAAAAGTGCATTTTTTATCTTTTATCATGACTCCTCGGTCTAAGTACATACTGGTTCTTGATTTGGTATAGATGTTGCTGCCGACCAAGTGGGATAAGAAGCAACAACAACAACAAACTACCATGTGACATTTTAATGAAAGATATGTATAACAGATTCAGTCTTTTCTAGGAGGAACCACAAGGAAGTAAGGACGGCTATACTACATTCATATTATGGCATCACAATTTTGGAAAAGCTCCTGCTGGATGTTATTCTATGGCTGAATTCTGTAGGAGGGATTGTACCTTCCTCCACCCATTCACGAGCGCAATAGAAGGATTTTCCGTTTTAAGGATTTATTGTGCTCATCATGTAATAGACATGGACTTTTGATTCTTTATTAATTGTCAGTTTTCGAGCTAAGCTTCATAATTATATTTTTGATTCGCCGTTAAATGTCAGTTTTCAAGCAAAACTCCATTTATTAGCCTTTTGATTCCTCATTAGTTGTCAGTTTTCGAGCTAAGCTCAATTAATTAGCCTTTTGATTCTTCATTAATTGTCAGTTTTCGAGCTAAGCTTCATAATTATATTTTTGAGCTTAAATGCTTCAAAATTATATTTTTTCCTCATTCTGTCAGTTTTCGTTAAATTATATTTTTGATTCGCCTTTAAATGTCAGTTTTCAAGCAAAACTCCATTTATTAGCCTTTTGATTCGTCATTAATTGTAAGTGTCTGAGCCAAGCTCAATTAATTAGCCTTTTGATTCCTCATTAATTGTCAGTTTTCGAACAATGCTCCATTAATTAGCCTTTGATTCCTCATTAGTCAGTTTTCGGGCCAAGCTCCATAAATTAAACTTTGATTCGCCATTAATTGTTTGTTTTCGAGCCAACATTCATTAATTAAACTTTTGATTTGCCATCAATTGTCGGTGTCCGAGCCAAGCTCCATTTATTTGACTTTTGTTTCGTCATTAATGGTCAGTTTTCAAGCCAAGCTCCATTAATTCGGAAGACTAACGGGCTAACCACAATCACGCCGTGCCATTATGTAATGGTAAAAACATAAAAAATAATGAATGCATACATAATGGGATTTTAATTAGTTAAATATCGATCTACTTTTCTACTTCCGTTTTCTAAATGATTTTTATTTCAATGTTTAAATCTTATTTAGCTATTTAATGATTAAAGTTTAGCAGTTAATTATTGTTTAGCTATCTAATGATTAATGATTTTCCAAGTTCCCTGCCATATTACAGCCAAATGCAAACACAGTTACCTTAAGAAAGTCCTTCCGAAAGGCACTGATTTCCCTCATCACCCGTCTGTGAGCTGTAATGGGGAAACATCGGTGTTCCTCATGGACCACCGATGTTCAACAAACTAAGAAATTGATAAAACTAAAACTAAAGGTAATAAATATAATGGAAGATAAAAAAAAATTAAATAAAAGATAAACCAGAAAGAAATATCTAAATATAACAACGAAATTTCGTATTCAGCTATCTTTCAATCCAACATGCAAATGATTAAATTTTGCTAGCAAGTGAATAATTGAATAGCTGGATCTCTAGATCGTGGTACTAGAAGCATCCTGGGATATGCAAGATAAAAGAAATTCTTAAACCACGGTAAAAATTCTATTCTATTTTCTGTTTACTGGATTTGTATTTGCTGTGGTAGTGATTTTGACTGTAACTTAGTATTTTCCAACATTTCGCATTGAATTTGATTATACTGACTATATTTGACGCGCAGGATA
Organism: Caerostris extrusa; assembly: GCA_021605095.1. Classification (NCBI taxonomy): domain Eukaryota; kingdom Metazoa; phylum Arthropoda; class Arachnida; order Araneae; family Araneidae; genus Caerostris; species Caerostris extrusa. The sequence goes on along the minus strand of BPLR01008788.1, from coordinate 79,156 downwards.
AGTACATATAATCCCTTCAGAGGAGACCTGTGATTGTGCCAAAGAAAAAATTTTAAAAAACTAAAAAATACGCTTTTAGAGTTAATCAATCTAAAAAGTAAAAAATGATTGTTAACATAAGAATAAAATTACTGACGAGAAAATGAATGTCACTGTTCTAAAAGCGGGGGGTGCTTTGTATGACATTTTAAAACTAACTCTGCATTTCGGAATGAAACTAGTGAAAAATTATAACGATTGATATCGAGCACCCCACTCTTTTAGAACAGTGACATTCATTTTCTCGTTAGTAATTTTATTCTTATGTTAACAATTATTTTTTACTTTTTAGATTGAGTAACTCTAAAAGCGTATTTTTTAGTTTTTTTAAACTATTAATTTATTTTTTACTTTTTAGTCTGATTAACTCTAAAAGCTTTTTTTTTTAGTTTTTTTAAACTATAATTTATTTTTCATTTTTTAGTTTCAATACAAATCATTTATCATTTGCTACAAATTATAATATAGCAAAGATGTATTGGTTAAAGTTGTATGAGTTTTGAGCCGTGCACAATTAGGCTACTGAAGTTTTCAGTTAATGACATGCGGATGAGAACTACTCTCGCGACATGGCCATGATCTGTCAACTTGAATCATAACAAATACATGCTATTGTACTTTATCATGAAACATTCTATATTAACAATTATCCTTTCGGGGGCAACTTGGCAACGGGCGTACCGGTTACGGAGTTCCTTGGTGGTTTTAAGAATCACAAAACCTCCATTTTAAATTAATAAAACATTACATAAATTGTAGTTTCTTAAATTAATGAATAGGAATAATTAAAAAATAAATAAATGAATTTAAAAATTTAGGGAAAAACATCTGCTTGAAAACAAATAAAAGCAGGAGATCGAAAAAGTTAAAGCTATCGGTACAATTAAGAGTCCGTTGACGATGCCCAAAAATAAAAGGTTAAAGTTAAAATGAGAATTTTAAGATAAAAGTAAAATAAAACAAAAGGAATTAAGATTAAACAAAATAGGTAGGTTTTGATCAGTTGACTGACTCGCCAGTAGATGGCGCCATCAGTCCCAAAATCGAGCCCAAAAGTCAGTTACATACATACATACAAACATACATACAGGTGAAACTAATAAAAGCGTATTAAAAAAGGTCATATCTAAGGATCACTTTGCATGAGGGTGATTCATTGGTTTTAGCAGGAAGGGTTGGAGGCGTTAAGAAGGTAGTGATCTAGAATGGCATTTCATTTGATAGCTGGATATTTTTGATTGCTATCCGTTGCATCCTTATAACGCAGCAATGGATAATTTTCTACTCCCCGTTTTATAGCTTTTGATATTCGAACTTACATTTAACAGAATAACACACGCAATAGAAATTTCTACCGATTGTCTTCTTATTTGTAACACTTTCCTTTGGCCGGCTAATCGCCAGATCTAATCTCACAATTGGGTCTGATTAGTAAGAGCCTCCGATCGTCCCAAATCTCGCCAATCTGATTCAACAAAGTAAAGAAAACCTGCCAAAAATACCGCTGAAATAGCTGCTGCAGGTTCTATGAAATGTCAAGCAGATAACAGCTGGCATTTAAAGGCCAGAGGTGAACCAATGTCTTATTTATTCGTTCGTTAACCGTAACTGTATGTTCTTAATTAACATTCTTTTTTCTTCTAAAAATTTAAATCGCTCCTCTTTCTCTACATGTACATCCCATTTGCTGTCTTCAAATAACTCTTCCTCGGTGAGGCGGCCTGATGGTCAATTGGCCCCACACTCTGGCCTTTGGTATCCCAGATTTTAGGTTCGAATCCTGGTGAGGGTATAGATGTTTGCTAGTGGTTCGGAATTGGGGACCAAGACCTGATGACCAAGTGGCTAGCTCTCTGGCGCTCGTTGAAACAGTTTCGGGTTCGAGTCCCGGTGGTGCTATGGATGTTTGTAGTGGTTCAGAATCCACTTTAAGCTATAGTGGGAATGTCTACGGCTCATATGATTGTAGAGCGGCATAGAGCCCAGTCAGACTTTTCACCCACATCATTCCCAAACTGTATAGGGGCCTCAGCCCCACCATAGTGGTGTGGTAGTGGTGGTTTGGAATCCCGGGCCTGAATGGCCGAGTGTCTAGTGCTCTGGCGCTCTTTGCCATGGATGTTTGTAGTGGCTCGGAATCCACTTTAAACCGTAGGTCTCGATCTCATATGACTGTAAGAGCGTCACGGTGTCCAATCAGACTTCTCATCCACATAATTCCCAAAATATATATGTGTAACTCAGCTCTAGACACAATAATGTGGTATGGGTGTAGTTGTAGTAGTAGTTCGGTATGCACGTTAAACTATAGGTTCCTATCTAATTAATCGAAAGTGTGCAAAAAAAAAAAAAAAAAAAAAAAAATGACCATAGAGCGATAAACCAAACCAAACAAATCTCCTTAGAGCAGATTTTTTTTTGTCTTATTGTATGTGGTTGCGATTAGTGACTGATTAGTGCAACACCAGTTACCAGTGGGAGTTTAACTCGGATTGATTTGCACATCACACACTGAACATTCCACTGATGGGCCACCAAATCGCCTGTTTTCCTTAATGAAATCATTTTTTAAGGCTGCAAAACCTCTTGAATGAACTGAACTATCTTGATATACCTTCCCTTTGAAAAATTAAGACCAGAAGATGACATTTAAAAAAAAAAAAAAAAAAAAAAGTACAAGCAAAGCAGGTTATGTCACAAGGTCGAGCAACAAAAAAAATAATTGACTTTCATAGAGCGTAATTTCGGAACTAGTGTATTGCACCAGACGGGTGAAATTCCAGTAAATGGATGAAAAGTTTTAGATCCTGACATGTAAACTAATTGTCAATAAATTAGTTAATAATTTGAATTCAAAGTTCAAGTAATAAAATTACATTTTAAATCTGGCATAAGAATTTCTGCTTTATACTAAATGATTTTTTATGCATATAAAAGTAGTCATTTTGATTTTGAAAGGCTAATTAACAATTGTACATTCCAGTATTTTATTTCTAAAGAAATATAATCCTCCAGGAAAAGTGGGAGCTAAATATGTAGACAGGGAAAGTTCTTTCATCAGGTTTGGGTTGGGGGCGCGAACTTTACCTTCTATTCTTGAGGGTGTTCGCTGTGATTGCAGAAAATGTAAGTAATACAGCAAGTCCTACTGGCCCACCGAAGGTAACATTGAATCTGTCATTAATAGATATTTATTTTATTTCAGACTAAATTATAAGTTTCTTCTTTTTATATACTTAAATGAACGAAAGGAGAAATCGTTCATATGGAAATATATTGAACATATAGAAACTTACTAAATCAAATATGGCATCTTTTTTAGAATATTACGTATTCTTTCTAATTCACTTAAAATATGCTAAATATTCAAAAGTGAATGATATATAAAAGAACAGGTGAATAAATGATGTTTTATTTTATTTGTTTTAATAAGTAATGATAAGTCTAAAAATATATTACAGAATTAAAAATTAAACAAATTAAAAATTAATTAACTGATATCTTTAAATATCAATAAAATACATTTGAATGAGAATTACCAAACTGAAAGGATCTTAGCAAGTTTCTTTTTTTTTTTCATCAATATAGCAGGTATTATTTATTTTTCTTCTTCATTGGCGCAACAACCCCATGGTGAGCCAAGGCCGTCTCCCTACAGGCATATTTCGAGACAGGGAGACGTTTTTTACGGAATAGGGTTGTCAGCCTTACGCCCATTACTCTACAGTCAAATTAGACCGGGACCTATGGTTTAAAGTGAATTCCGAACCCAATATCCCAATACAATGTATACAAAATATTCAAGAATTTAAATTGAAATTTCGCATTTTTTTTCTGCCAAAAATGCAAGGTAATGATTCAATATATTTTTAAAAGTTAAGTAGGTCTCTGTAAACAAAGATTAATTAGATAAACACAAATAAATTTATGTAGTCCAGATAAAAATAAAAACAGAAGTATACTTCGAATTGAGTTTGTTTCTCAAATTTCAGTTTCTCTACAATGACATGACCTTTATGATATGGAACTCCTAGAAAATCTACAGAATTTTCTGTTACAGATATGTTGAAACGTATTTGATAAAGAAATATCTGTTATTGTTATTGTTTCTGATCTCCGGTATGGTCTAGCTATTGGATCAAATCCATAAGTCCATAAACCTCTAACAAATACAAGAATAGAAGTTCAGAAAAAAACTTGTCCAATGTAAAAATCAAGACAGTTTAAAACATGAGCAGGCGATGCTTGAGCAGTCCTACACTTGGCGCACGTGCCAAAAAAAATTTTGCTCTTGTTCATAAGTGAGACTCCTCAAATGTTCCACTGGCAAAATGTTCCACCAAATCAGGGCCCTGCCTGCTTTTTTAGGGAAGGGGACAGCAAATGGGATGTACATCCAACACATGACTGCGATTACGAGCCATGTGTTGGAAGGACATTCCAAAGATCCTTAATTGTCTTCCCAAATCCAGCTGAAAACATCTCTCACTATTTCAGCGGTACGTAACCTATCGGACTGGGAAGTCGGAGGCCAAAGAAGCAACCTTTGCTAAAGAATCCGCAAATCTTCGTTGTCACTAATAGTGATATGTGAAGGCATCCATTCTGAATGTGCACCGGAATTAACTGAAAATCTAAAAAGCAATTTTAGGATGGAAATGCTAGCCCTGTCTCCAGCGCTTGTTCAGTAACTTAGATGATGAACTGAAGATCGGCTATCAGTATCCATATATCCATAAAATCAGGCTCAATATTCTCAACATAACTCAGGCCTATCCCGATAGCGATCAGTTCGGATCTGAACGCAAAACAGGAATTAGAATTTCTATTTTAAGTCTAAATGTAACACTACTATAGGAGTTCTAATGAAGATACTACTACCAGAATAGCCTTGATCACTCTTGCGGCCTTCTGTATAAATTTGAACCTCATCTTTAGGTATTTCATTATTAAGGGCCATCTGTTTCATAAATTCACGGTTGCCAATTATGGTTTGGCTTTGTCACTCTAAGGTCATTTTGTGCACACTATAGACTACTCAAGACAGGGACCTACACAGTTTAACACGAATTTCGAACCACTAACAATCATCCTTGCTACTGCCAGTATACGAACCAGAAGCCTATAGTTCCAAAGGCCAGAGCGCTGAATTGACCATCAGGCCAATCTTCTCTGTCAATCATGAGAAATATCTCTGAATATCGAAGATTGGAACTGCAGAATCCTTCTTAACTTGGATCAGTATAGATTTGTGAGTTAATGTACTTTGGAACATGATCTCTTTAAAATCAAAATATACTTTTGCACTTTATAGATAAAAATTTGGAGAAATATAGTTGTTGATATTAATATGCATACTCAGTCAAATTATCAGAAATACGTTCAACAATATATATTATTAAAATTTGTTTCTTATTTTAAAGACACATTTATTATTTGACTATATACATATATTATTATTATTATTATTATCATTATTATTCTATCAACTGTTAGATTGTAATAATAATTAAATAATTTTTACTAAATAAATTAGTAATTTTTAGATGGTGATATATAGATATATTTAGATAGTATATATATATATATATATTTTATACTAAATGTAGCAAAATGCACTGCACTATCTAAAAATTACTCGATTTATTTAAGTAAAATGATTTAATTATTATTACAATCTAAAATAGAATAATATTGATAAAAATATTATATATATATAAGTTTGACCACTTCTTCCTCGATATTTAAAAATCCCCTCACAAGAAAAAGGCCTTTGTACAAAAATTAATATGTTTGCTTTACATGTTAACCTTGAATTGTTAAGGGCTGTGTTAGCTATCAATGTATTGTTAATACATTACTTTATTCAAAGCCATAATAAATTCATTTTAACAGAAATTTTAAATTATAAGAAAAACCATAAAATATAATTTAAAAAGTCATAGAAATATGAAGTATTACTTTTTTTCACTCCTAGTATTTTTGCTTTCTTTTTTTTTTTTTTTTCTTTTTTTCATATGATGTCATTAAAGTACAAATAATTGCAATAATGATACAATTATAGTATTTTAATCTAATGATAGTATACAATTTAGTCAAAGGACTTTTAGCTACTTTAGTGAAAACACAAAAAAAAATATATAAAAACTATTATTTAAAAAAAAAAAAAAATTTTTTTTTTGTTGTTTTTATTATAAATTTTTCCAACAAAATATTATTTCACTGTTAAGCTATTTAAAAGAAAATAAACATTAATGACAAAATTACCGATAACGTAAACGAATCAATCTTTTTTTTCTTCCTGCCAATGAGGAAATGTAATGGAAATGACGTAAGAATCCTAGGAGCATCTGGATTGGTCGAAAGGAAAGCTTTCCGAAGGGACACTAAGCTACTGGAAAAGTAAGGTAAGAAGACGAGGTTTATTGAAGATCAACCTAGCGTGACAAAAACATCTTTTTTAGAGGCTGTTTGGGTTTCACCAAGTTTGGCGTTTCAGATGACTATTGGAAGTTGCTTTTGAGTTTTTTTTGTTAGACTTTTTTTCGCCATTAAGGATCATGTTGCTTCGTTTGGGGTGAGTTTTATTCATTAAGAATCTTTATTTTATTATGGTGAGTTTGTAATGGAAAAAAAAAAAAAGAAGAAGAAAAGAAAAAAAGTTGCTTCGTTAAGTGTCAATTAGAAGATAAAAAGCTTTTATCGGATCAATTTCTTGTATTAAAATTTCTTAAAGCAGTGTTAAATAATTGCAAAATATTTAATTGAAAAATAATATGTATTTATAATGAGCACGAGTGAAATATATAAAATTAATTAATATTTGAATTTTAATTAGTGAAGTTATTTGTGATTTTCTTTTTGTGCAACCAAAAATAATACATTTTTCAAAAAAAAAAATTTTGATTAAAGTATAATAATTTAAAAATTTATTAAATGAAATAAATGCCTTAATTTACTAACTAATGAAAGTTACTTGATAAATGTCTTAATTTATTAACTACTGAAGATAAATGCCTTAATAAAAATGATGATAATAAATAAAAAAAATGCCTTAATTTATTAACCTATGAAACTAACTTGATAAATACCTTAATTTATTAACTTATGAAAATTACTTGATAAATACCTTAATTTATTTAATAATGAAAGCCAGACAAATGCCTTAACTTTTATTAAATGCTAATGAAAAAGTTATTTGATCAATGTGAAAAATTTGTTTTTTGTTTGAAATGGTCAAATATCAGTTATTTAATTATCAAATTAAACTTATTTGGTTTCAGCTAATCTATTATCAAAAATGTATAATTAATTTATAAGTAAATAACAATAGTATGCTTTATATTAGTGTGTAGTAATCAATACTTTAAAATGCTGTTTTATTTATTTTTATTTATTATTATTATTTTTGTCAAAAATACATGTGAATTTAATTATATTTGTTATTTTTAAAGGTTTAAACTTTGATTGACATTGACAAAAACATTTTTAATTGCTCATTAAAATTGTACAAACAGAATGCATGAATACCTTACAGTTGTAGCCGTACAATATATTTAATTTATTATTAATAGGTATTAAAAACTCAGTTAAATATATTAAATTTATATTGTTTTAAATTAAGTTAAATTCAGCAATTGCTGATCAATTTCTGTTTGACTGTTATCATACTTTTTTTTATAATAATTTGATTTAATATGAATATTTGCATAAACTTTAGTTTTTATTTACTATACTTGTTTTTGTAATCCTAATTAATATGCATCTAACCTCGAAAGAGGGAAATATAATAGTTGATTATACTTAAAATACTCAGTATTATTTTTTATAGAAACAGAGTGTTTGAGTAATTGTAACTGTTATTGTAAGAAGACCTCAACTGTTGAACCCAAATGATTTAAGGAAAAAAAAATTTTTTTCAGCAATATTTAAATTAAACAGCCAGTAAATTATTAAATTAATAAAAAATAAAGATTAAAATAGCCAAGTAGTCAAAAATTAAACTAATGGTCCATGGTAAAATGTCGATATTGGAAAAATGCAATGATTGCATTCATTTGAAGAGATTCCCATGCATTCCTCTGGGTGACAATGGCCCACCTATTCTTAACCTTTAATAAAGCAAAATCTTTTTCAACTGCGTCTATCCATCGCAACTTGGGTCGTCCTCTTCCTCTTTGTCCCTGTGGCTTTGCCACAACGAGCCTTTTTACAGGGTTTAAATCATTCATTCTAAATACTTGAATCATAACATAAATACATAACGTTTAATCTATTGATCTTATTAAATTTTTATAATATTTGGCTTTTAAGCATTTACAAATTACTGCGTTGCACCGTCATCTCCAACAATCACTTTCCCTAACACCTCCAAGAATAATCCTTAAAAACTTCCGCTCAAATATACCCAAATAGGGACTCATCAGATCGTGTCAAAATCCAAGTTTCAGAACCATCGACCAAATTTGTTTTTTGTTTGAAATGGTCAAATATCATTTATTTAGTTATCAAATTAAACTTATTTGGATTCAGCTAATCTATTATCAAAATGTGTAATTAATTTATAACAATAGTATGCTTTATATTAGTGTATAGTAATCAATACATTAAAATGCTGATTTATTTATTTTTTATTTATTTGTTTATTTTATTTATTATTATTATTTTTATGTATCAAAATGTATTATATTTATTATATATATTTACTCTATAAATGTTTATTTTATAAATATATATATATGTATATATATTAGGGACCTGATCGCCGATTGACTAACGCACGGTGCCACGGGTTTCGGGTTCGGGTCCCGACGGCCATGAATGTTTGTAATGGTTTGGAATTCACTTTAAACCGTAGGTTCCAGTCAAATATGGCTGTTGAGCGTAGGGCCAACAATCTAACCAGTAAAAGAGAACATCATCTCCAAATATGACAGTAGGCAGACGGACTTGCCCCAATATGGGGCTGTTGCGCCCATGGATGATGATGATGATATATATATATATATATCATCGTATTATGCCTTCTGCCTCCAAGCTATCATATTATTGACAAAAGGATATCTTATAGACCGCAATGAAATAGAAAAAAATTGAATAAAGTATTTTCTAATATAGTAATTAAATATTTTTTTTTTTTTTAACAAAAAACAATTATATTTTTAAAGTAAAGTGAACAACGATAGCTGGCCGCTGTAAAAGCATCAGTACATCGTGCTTTGCATCTAAACTATTCTCTTCCCAACCATAAAGGAAGCTTTTAAATAACCAACAGCAAATGACCTTTGACTTTAAAATATTTTTATTAGTCTAGATAAAGCATTTAATATGTTCTGATTAGTGTCCAGAGTATTTTTACGCAACTAGTCACATATAATAACTAATAACCTTGACCACTTACGTAGGTCTGAAAACCAAGACAATCAAAACATACATTTCGTCATAAGATGCAATCTAGCAATTGACATAAGTAACTCAGCATGCAAGCTCCACAAAATTTGGCATCGCAGCGGCAGATCGACTAGGAATTCGTGACCACAATTTTGATGTCGTTTCCAGTTCGTTCATTTTTTTTTTTTTTTATCAGGGAAACAACAACATCATGGGTGTTCATTTTCGCTATCAGAGAAGTTCTCTCTCCACTTTGACCTTTTTTTATTTTTCTTTGACCTTCACAATCACCACTCAAGGTAAGCAGGGGGGAAAAAAGTGACACAAGATAGCTTTTGCTAAAAAAGATGCTACATTACTCAGGGAAATGAGGGTCCCCGTATCTTCTGTTGTAGAAAAGGCAATGGTGGTTAAAATACATTACATAACATCTCTTACCACGAATTTTGTTCTTCCTTCCTTTTTATATTGTATCATTCTTTATTATTAGCAAATGAGGTTAAAGAAATCCTGCTGAGGTGCTTCTTATCTCACTTCCCATTGATTTGCTGTATGGAAATGTTTTTTATTTCGTTCATTTTATTGACCGTTAAATATCAGTGCACGCCCATCCACTAATTTGAAATGCATCATGGCTAGAAACATTTTATTTAATGGCCTCCTTTTTCCAAATAAAGGAAGCTTTTAACTGATCAACAGCTTTAACTGCTCAATGAATTAAAAGTGAACCTCAAAGAACCTGAAGTGAACTGAAATGTACGCCAAAAAGTTTTGTCAAAGAAATTTTCATTTGAAGTCTGGCAGCATGAAATTGTATCGTATATAGATCAAAGATATCATCCTAAAGGTTTTGAGCATGTCAAATCATTTCATCATTTTTAATTTAAACTACATTTCCATTTTCTTGATCATTGTTGATCATCTTTATCAATTATATTGGATTATTTCTTATTTCCTTTAGATTTGGATAATATCTTATTGGCCATTGTAATCGTTCTAGAGATTGCGACCTTTTAACTGTTCCGGGCTTGTCTGCTCCAAGCGTTGTACTTCTCTTTACTTAGCGCCATTCGAGAACTTCTCTGTAGTTTATTAAGATCATCATACTTTCTGTATACAAACTTTTAATAAGTTAATAGTACCGCTTGAAAAGTACTCATTTAGAGTTATTTGGTTGGGATGCATGACAACAAGTACTGGAAGAATTGTGGGATCTTCAAATTGCTTCTGGATGTAATAGTACCAAAATGGATATAATTGAAATACGTTATCATAACTACCAAAGAATTAAAAAATATTGTTTAATTCCAATCGAGAGAAATACCGTAAGATTGTAAAAAAAACAACTCATATAATTCAGAGTGTATAACTTTCTAATGTAATTTTTTTTTATATAAGTCAAATTATTTTATATTTTCAATCAAATTGCCTTTATCATGATATATAAGTTATAGTATAATACTGAAACGGAGCCTGGTCGAGTGACTAGCTCTCTGGCGATCGGTGCCACAGGGTTCGAGTCCCGGCGATGGATGTTTGTAGACGTTCGGAATCCACTTTAAATCGTAGGTCCCGGGATAATATGACTGTCAATTCTATCCCGTAAAAAGAAAACTCCTCATGTTTTGTGAATCTGTCAGTAGGCAGACGGCCTTAGCTTACCATGGGGCTGTTGTGCCAATAAAGAAGAAGAGAATACTGAAACATATTAGTAGTATGTGAACTTCCAAAAATACATACAGTTATTTTCAATATTTCGCACAGTAGTGTAGATTTCGAGATATGTATAACAACATGTTTCTTGGCCCTACTCGTGGCTCAGTGGCCACGTGCCCCGCTGGCTGAGCATTAGGGCGGAGATTCGATGAGCTGGTGATATTGTTGTAAATACTGTTCCAAAAACAAGGAGTCTCGATGACGTTTGGGATATTCAGTACCTTGCCTCGTTAGTCCCAAACTACTTGGTGGGAGTTTTCCAGTTTTCCTCCCATACAATATGCAAATGCTGGGTAATTCCCCTAAAAGTCCCGCTGGAAGGCACTGCCCTCCTTCTTCAGCGACTTGGAGCCATGTCAGACTTCTACCTCCCCTCTTTCCGAGAGACCACATGGGTTGTTGGAATTGGTCTAGATGTTGTTGTCTACCATGCGGGATAAGGGAAAAGAAAAAAAGCATTTCTTGTGCAGCTCTAATGCTATTGAATTTCGTCATTCCTTTTGATTCATATATGAATGGTCTGAATTTCTAATTTCGTAATAAATTCTTCTTCATTGGAGGAACAGTCCCATGGTGGACCAAGATTTCAAGACACGAGAAGTTTTCTTTTTTACGGGATAGGGTTGTCAACCTTACACCAACGCTCTAGAGTCATATTAGACCGGAACCTACGGTTTAAAGTATCCGAAGTATACGGTATATTTTAAATATACGGTTTAAAGTATCTTTAAATCCGAAGCATTTCAAACATCCATGACGCTGCAGAGACTCGAACCCGAACACCGAGCTTTAGTCCCTCGGCTATCAGACCATTTTACAACTAATAAACGACTAATAAATTAAAAAAATAACTAATAAATTTATCAGTGAAAGTAAGCCATTTGAAGAATAAATGTAAGATACTTGTTTTAAAAATAATTTTCATAATTTTTATTTAATATTGTTACCAATATTATTTTGTTATTCTTCTTTAGATACAAGATTGTAACTTGTATACTATTGTATTTTCCAACACTATTATATTGTGTTATTTCATCCGTTTTAATGAGTTACTTTTCGTAGTAAAGAAAAAAAAAAATTAATAAATACTATTAATAAATTCATTAATGAAAATTTCTCTTACACTTATTTAATATTTATTACAAAAATTTTTTATTAATTAAAGTAATCTGACCAACCAGAAATTTCTTGTTAAGCTGCAATCAAATAGCACAAAAATTCCAAAAAAAAAAAAAAAAAAAAAAAGGGAACAATTGAGAATAACAAAAGAGAAAGCCACGAATAATACTTTTTTTTTCCGAGAACTTAAAAAAAAAAAAAAACAACTTTCTTTTTATTTATTTTTTTTTCATACTTTTTTATTTAGAATAGCGTGTGGACTTTATAATGTATTTTCCACAAACCTTTTCGAAGAGGTGACATTTATTTCTATTGACATTTTTCCATTGAATTTGCCGGAAAACCCTCAATTACGATTTTTTCAAAACATTGTTTTTGAGTGAATGGGGAATTTCAAATGTTGGTTTTCGCTCTTAGAACCTTATATAAAACTCGTTCAAATCAGCAAGATTAGATTCGAGTTTGTCCGAGTTCGATTCTGTGATAGTTTGATTAATCTTATTTGATTTTAACTTTAAATTCTTATGTTATGTAGAAAAATATAATACTTTTATTTATAAGCACTCATCATTATCATTCATCTACATAATCATGATCACTAAATTTCAATCATGTGCAATCAGTGCTCTTCTTACAATGAAAAGGTAAATGTTTTTATACATCAATTAAAATATTTTTGTTTTTATTTTAATTATAGAAAGTTATATTAATTGTAGAAAAGCATCTTATTTTTCACTTTAAATATACAATAAAATTCTAAAATAGTTGAATTTATGATTTTGTTTTGTATTATAAAAATGCATTATGTTTAATTAATTAATTTTCATAAAATTTCGTTTATTTAAAGATAAATTATAATTATAAGCATAATGATTTTATCCATATAAAATTTATTAATTTCTTATTTAAACAGAATACCTTACAGTATGAATTAATTATACAAATTTAGAATAAATTTATAGTCAAACTAAAAATCATGTGGTAAAAATCTAGAATCCTGTACCCTTTGCACTAAATACATCACCAGGTTGCCATGTGAAGCATAGTAAGGAATGGACCAGGTAGTTTTCGCTATAAAGATGACATTACGCCAAATCCTTTACTGGAATGCCAAATCGCCAAGTAAACAAACAAAATGGTTGCCGAAGTTCGGTGTCATCGTAAAAACGTTAGTTCGCTAAACAGAACTATTATTCCAACATTAGTAGTGAAACATCTATTACATGAAAGTTTATCCCTGAAAGTGCTTTTAAGCCAAAGTTTATTGCTTTAACGCCAAATATTATCATTATCCTGCCAAAATTTTAATTCTTGAAATGCTTTATCGCCAAACTTTTTTTGGTAAGAGAATTTTGTTTTTAATTTTGTTTGCCAAATTTTTATCACAAAAAATTTTACCTTTTGAATACTTTTTGCGCCAAATGGTATCGCCTTTACGCCGAAAATTAGGACTGTGCAATAAAAATTATCTCTAAATTGCGTTTACGCCAACTTATATCGCTTTAATCACAAAAATTTAACCACTATTATGGCAAAATTTTAATGTTTTCTTTTTATGCCACATAGTGATGCTTTAATGCTAAAACATATCATTATTTTGCCAAAATTTTATTCCTAAATTGCTTTTTCCACCAAATTTAATCGCTTTATTGCAAAATTATTATGTGGAATGTTTGCTAATTCACATAAATGTATCATTTAGACAAAGATAATAATCTCTGGTATGATAAAATTACGCAAAATTATTCGTTAATAAGCCAATTTATTATTTTTTTATTTTTTATTATTATTATGTCAAAAACTATTTCATGTTGTTTACAATGTCGAATTTGAATAATGAAACAAAATTAATTAAAAGGTAAAAAAAAAAAAAAAAAAAAGAATAACTTACATTTTATTCTGATATATCCTTTGTTGGAGGATACCGTACCTATTCTTATCAAATGAATGAAGAAAAACATAAAGAACAAAATCAGAAAACCATCAAAAGAGTTTAATACTTTCCAACTGCCTTTTACTTCTGTAAACTAACGTTCTAAAATTAAAAAGTTACATTTTTCGCCATATTCAAAACTTTAACTATGTCAAAGTCTTTAAAAAAAAAAAAACATTCGATCGATGTTTTGCTGTGAACTATCGTTCTAACAATAAAAAAATAACATTTTTCGCTCAAATTCAAATAACGGTTGTTATAAAACCTTAATTATTTCAACAGCATTAAAAGAAAATAATTACTTGATAATCAAATATATGTTATTAATAAATTAAAAAATCGTTTTGTTTGATTCATATTTTCATGATTGGCAGGATCATAAAAATTGTTTATTTTTTATAAGAACAGTTTTGGATTAATCAATAATTCATCGAAATAAATATTTAAAAGGATATATATTTATGTTCTTTATTTACTATAATTAAAAATTTTTCTGCAAATAACTAACAAAGTAGAAGTAAAATAGTCATTATTTTGTTCGGAAAAAGAAATTAAGAATTCCTCTAGAGTATTGAAACCCTAAAGAAATTGGCGGAATATTGGCGAAATATTCCAGGTTGCAAGATTGGCGACTTCTTCAGGGGTGCAGTATTCTAGATTTCAGCCAATCATTTTTTTTTTTTCAAGGTGATTATTTTTATTTATGCATGTTTTAAAAAATAATTTATAATTTATTGATTAATTTTGTATTCATTCATTAAGATCATTAGAAATATTTTGTTTATTTCATATTTAAATAACATTAAATAAAACATGAAATCTTTTCAAGAATTTCAATTCATGAATAAATTTATGAACACATGAAATTTATTATTACATTGAACACATAAATTTATGAGGCAATTGGTCAGAAAACTACAAGAACGAGAGTTCTGAACTTTCGGATTCTGTTTATTTATTTGGCGATTTTTTCCTTTGCGGCTTTCGCCATGTCCCCCTTTTAAACAAAAAAAAAAAAAAATGGCCGCTGCGGTTACAAAATACAGTGGTTTTGTTGATTCAATTTGGGACGGAAAAGAGACTTGGCGAAATCGGAACCCTAAAGTGCAGACTCCCCTTAAGAACTATCAAATTCAATAGCGACAGGAATTTAACAAAAATTTAATGACTCTAGAACTTTATGAAGAAGCAATTGTTCAGATACTACAAGAAGCACTATCAATTCAGACAGACAAGTCTGTTAAGTGATGGTTAAATTAACTTTTATAAACATAAACTAATCCTTAGACACTGCTTTGAAGGTATTGAAACAACAATTTGTTGATATTTTGAAAGCCAGACCATTCAAATTGAACTACAGAGCACGTGACTTGATATGGGTCAATCGTTATATTTAGCAACGATTGTTTCATGCCAGTTTTAAAACACACATAAATAAAATCACGTGTAAAACTGCGTTTATTTTAAATAAAAGTTTTGAAATAAAAGTTTCTCGTGTTGAGAGAGGAGATTAAACTATTTTAAATAATTACTTATATTCTTATTTATTTTTATTTTATAGCTTCATTTTTTTGTAGCTTAACTTTTATTGAAAAGCCACGGACCTCTAACTAGAACAGCACCATGTTCTCACATGATAATAAAATTAAAAATAGCAATAATTTGAATATTTAATTGTTGTAATAGTCACTCAGTTTCATGGTATTAATTGAAAATGTGTTTTAAAGATGTTATAATCTTTGAGTTCTTTTTATTTTTGAGGATTTAAAGAACGTAATTGCAAGCGATTTATTTTAATAAAAGAAAAATGCAAATTTAAATTTATGCAACGGTTTTAATATTATTTCAAATGAAGTTTTGAAAAATTTAGTTTTACAATTTTTATTCTATAAAAAAATGCCATATTAATTATTCCCAATGGCCGAGTAGCTAGAGCTCTGTACCAGTGGGTTCGAGTCCCGGCGGTGCCATGGATGTTAGCAGTGTTTCGGAAACCACTTGAAACTGTAGGTCCCGGCTAACATGATCGTAGAGCATTATGGGGATAGTGTTACTAGCGTCCGTAGAAGCTATCTAATATCTTCAAGCTACACGTGCCCCGTAGGTAGTGCTAAATGAGTAATAACGGTGCAACCCTTGTGTATCGCATAAAGATAAGTCTCTGTATTGCCAGCTGCATTAGAAAAAAAGTTATTCCTATAATGTTAATACAATACACATCTAAATTATAAATTTCGAAATCATATTTACTGACTGTGTTGCAATTAAAAAAAATCCGTGAAAATCTAACGTAAAGTTTTTAGAAGTGTTTGTGTTTTAGATTAAAGTTAAAAAGATGAAAACGATTATTTTGTCAAATGAAAAAAAGTGACCTTACTCATTGAGAAATTCATCACTAACTTTTTTATACCACGACCTTCATTTTTGCAAAAAAAGCATTTGTTTGTTTATTTGAAAGCATTTCCCGTACTATATCTCGTCAGTGATTAGTTAAATGAAATAGATTTTGTTCAAACAAACCCTGCATCACATTAAAAAAAAACCTAGCGCTATATCTGATGTATTTTAAAAACACAAATGTATTGTAACTTCAAAAATCGATTTGGTTTAACTTCAAAAGTTGTAAAAATGTAAGTACGATATATTTTTTTCCATATCACAGAAATTCTATAGGAATTAATAAAATTAATTATTAAAATTAAAATTAAAAATTTTAAAGATTTACCAAAATTTTTAATCCTTATTATTATAAACATAATTTAGATTTTTTTTTTTTTTTTTGAAGAAGAAGAATTTAGAATAAAAAAAGCAGCTTTTGATAGAATGATAATAATCTGCTAATTTGATTATTTATTATTTTTCCTCTAAGGATAATTTGAAATATAACGCACGTGGTTATGAAATGTTTTTGATTATTATTATATATTTTTAAAAATAATCTTGCAATTTTAATTCTATAGATATTTCAATCTTCTAATAACACTGTTTAATTAATTTTATTTATTTTTATTTTTGGATCTTGCAAACGCTTTTCACTATTGCATGTCCCATGACATGAATTTTCTATAAAAACATAAAATGTTTTCATTTCTTCGAACAAAAGTTCTTCGCAGTAAACATAGAACATTTTTTTATTTCAGAGACCTTTATAATTATTTTTAAGCCTAACCAGAAATTGACTAATAAATTTTAATTAGCTCTTTTTGAATCAGTAATAACCGTAACTTTTTTTTTAAAAACGGAGATTAATACGGAGATCCTTGGCCGGAGATAGTGTAGATGTTGATGAAATCAGTTGCATGTAATCAAAAAATAAAACAGAATGATCAAAGGTCAAATTAGGAGAAAAATAGCTTAGCATAAAAACGAACTTTTCATTTAAACAGTTGTGGATAATAAATCAGTCAGAGCAGGAGAAAAACCAGGAATTCTTTGCTAATTAAGAAAATAATTATGAGCAAATCTGAAATTTTTTTACAGTTAAACTTTGTGCTCATTGTAAAATTCGTTATGATTCTTTTATTTTTCTGATAGATTTTAAAGTTATGATTCATTCTTTCTTTTGGCAGAAAACGCCTCACGCTCTCTTTTACTTTCATCTTGTGTTTTTCTTTCTGTCTCACAGTTTGAGAACAACAGCTGTTTTTGCTTAAATGTAATCATTTAAAATTCACCTGCTACCCAGCGTTCACGTTTCAATTGTTTCTTAATCTGTATCTCCACTACTACTGAGTTTACCGCATTTCCCCCCTTTTTCTCACGTGTCATTTTAACATCGAATGTTGAGCATTTTTACCTGATATTATTTATTCCCCATAGAACTGCAGATATATAGTGAAACCGTGCTTCCCACCTACACATTGGCAAGAGTGTCCCCAGTGGTGTTCAGGAGAAATGGTTAGTAGGCCTCGAGACTCTAACCCGAGAGGAAGTACAACGGAACCACGCGCTTCTGTTGACAAACGTTTAGTCTCCCACTTGAAATGTATGTAGCACACCCCCTTTGTATTAGGTGGCCAACAGACTCTCACCGGAAAGGAAGTGTATCTCGCTCACCCTGCGGTAGACGAGTTTCGGGTTTTCGGCTTAGAAGTGGAGTCCTTCCACGAATCTATACTTCTGTCTTTAAATGTGTTAAATATTGTATGTCTCTAATTGTGTGTGTGCAGTGTTTGTGCATGTGCCAATAAAGCTGTGTGTCCTCCAATCTCTGTCTCAAATATCTCAACCTAAATACACCCAGTTACAATCTACTTGCCCAACCTGCACACTACAATAATAGATTTAGCATTACTCAGGATGTTCTGTAACCAGCCGTTTACATTATCCCAGCACGATACTGTCATTTACTGTCATCAATCACCCTTCTAATCTTCTCGAATGTAACAGGAAAACTTTCTGATGGACTTATTCCGATAACGACGGACATATTCCGATAAATCTGTAAAGATGCAGAAACAATTAATTATTTATCAAATGGAATGTGGATAATTATTTTAGTTTAATTAATAGAATTTCGTTGTTAGAAGTTTGTGAATAATCAACTCATTATTTTTTCCAAGTTCATTTTATGTTTATTATTCTACATTTGGAGAAGAACAAATGTATTTGATGAAAAAAACAAACACAGAAGCGTAGTCTTGACCTTGAAGCGCCACTCGCATCAAAAAGAGA
Source organism: Caerostris extrusa (assembly GCA_021605095.1). Classification (NCBI taxonomy): domain Eukaryota; kingdom Metazoa; phylum Arthropoda; class Arachnida; order Araneae; family Araneidae; genus Caerostris; species Caerostris extrusa. The sequence continues at coordinate 60,285 of BPLR01008788.1, read as the reverse complement.
ATGGAAATTTTCGTTTCTATTCATTTATTTAAAGTCTCAATTTTTAAAAAAGCAACCTTCTTGTTACCGAGAGAGCAATGATCTTCAGAAAAAGGAAATTGACATTTCAAGGTTGAATAATCGTTTCAACATTTCATTATGTTTCCATTCAATGAAATAAGTTGCAATTTTGTTTTGGAACTACTGTTAGTAAAAAAAAGAAGGAGATGATTATAAAACTATAGTAACGTAATTACACTGCGCTATATAATTATTGTAAACACATAATCTGTGTAAAATTGTAGAGCAAAAGAACAAAATTATAAAGCTTGTATTGAAATACTAATAATTTTTCTTTTCTTCAAAGGGAGGGAAAATATCAGAAAAAGAAAAATTTAAAAACTTGAATTTGTTAAAAAATTATATTAAATAAAGTTTTTGGCCTGTATTTTTAATATTACAGAAAAATAAAGAAATTAAATTTAACTATAACTAAGTTTCCTGATACCTGGTTTCATGACGCCCACCCGTGGCATTCAAGAGAAATGGTTAGTAGGTCTCGAGACTCACACCTGAGAGCATGTACAGCGCAAACCTGCGCTCCTGCTGAGAAACGTTTAGTTTATAGTCTCTCATTACGAGAAAATATATTTAGTTCATCCCGGCCCCATTAGTTAGCCTACAGACTCTTACCCGGGGGTATCCGGGAAGTTTTTTTATTAATCTTTAAATTTGTATGTCTCTAATTATATGTGTGCAGGTGTTCGTGCGTGTGCAAATAAAGCTGTATCTCCAATCTACCTCAATCATCTCAACCCAACCATGCCGAGTTATAATCGGTTGTCCAACCTGCACATCACAAAACTTAATTTGATAAATTTTTATTTTTCTAATTAATACTTACTACGTCTTATATCTATTTAATTAATTTAATTTTTTTCGATTAATTTCTACTTTGATTTATTTTGAACGGAATTAATATTGAAAAGAATCAGGCACATTAATGAATTTAAATTTTTGCTTATGATTTTTTCAACGAATAATAACAAATACATTTTTAATAAAAACAGCCCAAATAAAATGTAATTTTAAGTTAATACTTAATTGCTGAATAATATTATTTCTAATCTCAATCATCATCCTTATATCAGCAACTATGTTTGAATCTCATACGGATAGAGAACAAAGATCAAAGAGGTGTTTTTCAGCAAAACTATTTTTATTTTTATTTTTTATTTTTATAGCAATATACAACAAATGAAACTGATAAAAATTTAAACTACAGACAATTATAAATTTTTCAAATAAATTAATATATCTGTATTTTTATTTTTTACTTTTACTTCAGTTCAATTTAACAAAATAAAAAAGGAATATCTGTAAAGAAACTTATTATTTTCCTTTAAATTTGTCTTTACCTACACTAACGCCATCTAGTTTTGAATAGGTAAATTATTCTGTATTCTTTTTTAACCGTATACATCCTTCATTTTCAGATCACTTTGAACTTTATAGCACAATTATTTTTTACAAAAATTATATTTAATTTGATTATATAAGCATAAATAAAATGTATTATAAATTTTATTTAGTACTTTTGTTTTTTTTTACATTGAAATTTTCTAACAATACAATAATTTTGAAATTTTAAATTTACAACTATTGCTTATATTTATGTTTACAAAAATAAGTTACAAAAATACCAAAAAAAAATGATGTAATAATTTCATAACCGGGGCATACAAATATGTTATGTAATGAAAATCTGGTTTTTTTTTTTTTTTTGCTGTCAGTATAAAGATAAGAAAATCAAAACACTATAATTAGTCAGTGTGTGCTTAAAAATTTCCCATTGACTTAATTAAATCTTTTTTTTTACAAACGAAATGTATAGACTTCATATACTATAAATTCTGCCATCCATTTCGAACCATTTTTAAAAATTTCACTAATCTCCTGCATTTAATATTTCATTAATGCATATATTCTACTGCAAATAGGCCCATCATTGATCAATTGTTATTCTAAAATGTTGGTCAGATTGACTCGAAAGCATTTGCAAGTAGAGTGGTAGATATCTAGTAGATTCAGCGTTAGAAAGGGGTCTACCACAAGAGGTCTATCAGGCAGCACTTCCTTGTGCCATCACGATTTGTTAAGAACATCTCAGGAGTAACTTCTCTGTACTGGCATCCCTCTTCCTTCCTCTTCGAATACAATATTTCAACTATAGGCCCCCAAACGTATGTATCAAACCTATATACGGTATAAAGCATGAAAGCTTCCGAATCATTTGTATTTATGTTATGAAAACTTAGACTTCTTCATTGGCGCATCAGCCATGGTGGTCGTTGTCAGCCCTACCCCAACGCCCTACTATCATATGTATTAGACCAGGACCTTTAAACCGCAGGTCCTGGTCTAAAATTGGTTTCTTAAAGTGGTTTAAAGTGGATTCAGTCTGGTCATGTAAAGTGATTCAGAACCACTATAAACATCCATGGCACCGCCGGGACTCGTATACCAAATTTCCAGTACTACTATTTCCCTGAATACTGAATAAATGTTTAGCATTAGCACATAAGCATGAATTCTCGAAGGCCGAAACGCTTCAAGGTTGCGATGCCCTTTTTCTGCAGTACGTTCTCTCAGTTGTTGCAAGGTATACCAGTCACAGCGCATGCGTGATGATGCATCAGCACATTTTCTGATCGTGGTGAATAAACACCTCCATACGATTTGTGGAGAACCGTGTGGTGAACTGGATCTGCCTGACCTGTTGCTAAGCCTTCACTCTTCCTGAATTTTCTTTTAGAGATACCATAAGGCTCGTTCCCCACCCAGGCGTAAAAGCTTTGAAAATTCACCCGGCAGGCAAGAAAATTTTTTCGACTCCTTCACAGCGAAACGTCAGAAATAGCATTACGCCCTAGTGGAGTTCCGCTTCGGTTGAAAGTTGGTGAACTCGAAGCGGTGCATTTCAAACCGGTTTCAGGCGAACGTGGTGAGGCTGAGATTGGTCAACGCTTCACGCTTAAACGCCTCACGTCTCGGTGGGAACGAGCGTTAAATCACACACGTTTATGAGATGTCTTCTTTAAAAACATTGGATTATTTCATAGTATGGATCATCATCACTGCTGTAAATATCTCTATCATACTCGGGAATTTTATACGTGCCCAACAATCATTTGTCTGTCGTTGTTTCCTATACAATAAAGTTAACGGCAGTACCTTGAAAACACCTGTAATCATTCCTCTTTCTGGCATAGATGTCAGCACCATAAGATGTTGTAGTCATACTAACAAACAAGTAATATAAAAAAAATATTTTTAAAGTCATTTCCTACTTTTTTCACTCTATTACAAAAGTCCTTTATACATAATTTTCATTCATTTTTTTAAGTTTATCTGGCGCCATCTATTGGTAGATAATTGCAACTTAAATCTAAAAAAAAACTAAAATTAATTAGTTAAATTAAATTACTGAATTAATATTTGAAAAAAACTGTATTAACATCCAGTGTCCTCCACTACAAGTTAAAAAAAAATGTATTTGAACTTGAGTGGAAGAATAAAAGTATTTTATGAACGATTGAAAATTTGAACAAGATATATATAGGGAGAGTGTGAGCTAATAGAAGGAATTGAATAAATGTTTTTTGTTTAATAATTTTTATAAAACGTTATCTATTTTATCGGCAAAATAAAACAATTCACGGTATTATGAAACCCCAATGTGAGTAACCACTTAACAGAAATGGAGGAATATTCACAAACTAGTTATAACTCACCAGCTTCCTGTCATGTGTTTGTATTTTAGTGATGCAACATGCTTTTTTCGAAATGTTTCCGTAAGTCGGATAAGATCCGGAGATGCGTACCAGAGATACGTTTTTGTATTAATTTTTGTTAATGCACTTTATTTTTGTACGTTGCAGGCTATGTTATAATCGTGCCATCAAATAAGCGATTTTTGTACATATATTTTTTACTGTTCTCACTCTGTGTCACATCCTACATATGATTTTCATCGACTAATCGTGGCTTACGATATCATATGACAGTAATTGTTCCTTTTGGCATGGACAAACTATGACCTTTTTTGAGGTTTGTTGCCAATTAAAGGGAACATCCTATATAGAGGTGATTAATCTATTTCTGAAGTTTAAGACAGAAAGTTTTTTTATCTAAATTTGTGGGTTATATGGAAAGAAAATACATCAGGATGAGGTGAATCATTCACATACTCCGTTACCAAGTTATCTCATTTCTGAAAACAATGATTGTAACATATCCTGCCAGCGGATACCATTATTCTCTTGAATCCCACCTTAAATGATTAATGTATGTGTTAATCCTTAAATTAACCTTCAATGCTTAATGTAACCTTTAATGATTAATGTAGGCGTTATGGTTGGGCACCAAGTTCGCCAATTAAAGAAAACCGTAAACCAGTATGTCGTCAGTAGTATATTTTAATGACGTCGCCTACGCTGTGGGGATGTAATATATCACAAATGCGATTCAGTGTAATATAAACCCATGTAACACAAATATGAACCAACATATTTAGAAATCCATAATCCATTTTTATGTTTTGGATTTAGTACAGAAAATTTCTTTTTGTGATCCTTGGATTACGCTAATTCTGCTACAAATCAGCGATATCAACAAAAGGCAAGTGCCCCCAGAGCATAAATCTTCCCTTCCATTTCCAGCTATAAAATCAAGAATTATAAGCTCGAGTGAAATAAAAATGCATTCATTTTTTAACGGGTGAAATTAGATGAAATTTTAAGTATATTAATTTTTAACGTGGCTTAAATCAGTTGATTTTTCCTAGGGAAAACTGCAAGGATGCGCATAAAAGTACCAAAATAAACTGTTAGTCTAGCAATAGTAATAGCCTTGAAGCTATAGACTAGCTGCTTATAGATACTATAAATAGCCTATAGTTACTTATAGACTAGTAGCCTATGTATAGATATCTATAGACTAGTAGCCTATAGTTACCTACAGACTAGTAGCCTATAGTTACCTATAGATACCTATAGATTAGTAGCATATAGTTACCTATAGATGGCTATAGCCTAGTAGCCTATAGATACTATAAATAGCCTATAAATACTATAAATAGCCTATAATTACCTATAGACATCTATCGACTAGTAGCCTATAGATACTATAAATAGCCTATAATTACTAAAGATACTTATAGACTAGTAGCCTATAGTTACCTATAGATTAGCAGGGCCTGATGGCCGAGTGGCTAGCGCTCTGGCGCTCGGTACCACAGGTTTCGGGTTCGAGTCCCGAGTGCCATGGATGTTTGTAGTGGTTCGGAATTGACTTTAAACTGTAGGTGCCGGTCTGTTTAGCCTAAAGTGTGCACAAGATGACAGTAGAGCGACAAATAAACAAACTATAGACTAGTAGCCTATAAACTGGAAATGCTTTTAGTTGAAGTATTTCTTTATTTTTAGTTTGCTGTATTTCTGTATCCAGCGTTCGATCTTGAATACTAATGACACCATTGAACCTTCCTTTTTAAATGCATATATTGTTTTTATATAAAAATTTAAAAAGGAATGTTTAATGGTGTCATTCTTTTTCACTGTCACCGTTCCTTAAAGAACATTTTCTTTTTTTTTTTTTCCTACAGGTTTTCGCTGATCCAACTGTGCTGCCTGCTGATCTGCATCAGCGCCCAGTCCTTCAACCCCCTGCCCCTGAACCAGCGGCCGAGGGAGACAAACAACGTGGTGCTGCCCAGGAGCTTCACCCCCAGGTCGGTGCGGGAGGCATTCTCCAGGGCGCAGGAGATCATCAGTAGCAGAAGGAGCACCATAACAGCCAGAAGTGAGTTTCTTAAAAAAAAAGTTCTTCTTTAAATCAAGCATGACACAAATGTAAGATGACTGGCAACTGGAAATTGACGTACCGATTACGGAGTACCAATGGAGGGAAATACCCCTAACCTCCTCATCTTAATTCATAGATAGGATTTGAATTTTAATTGGCTGCTTTATTGTTAGTATAAAAGTATTACGAGATAAAGTTTCAAAAATTTAAAAGATGGTACTCAAAAAGTTAAAAATTTTTAAAAATAAATAAAAGTAAAATACAAAATAAAAGTAAAAATTAAAAAATAAAAGAATTTAAGTTAAGTTTTAATTCGGTACAATTAGGGACCAGTTGTCAATGCCACAATACTATTGAAAAAAGTAAATAAAAACATTGAAAGGTATGCTGAACGGTGGGAGCCATGGTGATATCTGAAAAGCAAATGGTCCTCAAGAAAATCCTCACACACAAAAAAGAAAGGCAATTCTCAGAACCAAAGTTCTTTTTATTTTTATTTTTATTATTATTTTTTTTTTATTTATTATTATTATTTATTATTATTATTATTATTATTATTATTATTATTGTTTTTTTATATATATTTTTTTGGTTCATTCCTTTTATTTTACTGACAAAAAAAAAAAAAAAAAAAAAAAAACCTGACAAAAAATTCATATTTAATTTCAAAGTCAAAAACATTGGTTCGAACCTCCGTTCTGTTTGAAGAACTAGAGCTTAAACTAGGCGCCTTAGACCTCTCGGCCATCCTTACATGTAAGAAGAAGAGAGTTTCTTCAAGAGGAAAAACTTTTTGCCGAGAGACGGTCTTTAGTAATTGACAAATGGCAAATAAAAAAGTATTTTCATGTTTGAGTAAAAAAAAAAAACCGTTCCCCCACATGTTTCATATTTGCATTTCAAATAGTGAGCACGTCATTTTCTTCTTAGACGATAGTTTTCTTAAATTACCTTATAGCTTTATTACAGCAGTCTCAGTAACTTCACAAACTCAGTAACTATTCACAATAATAATTCCAAATAACTAGTAGTGGTAATTTCAGATTTTGGTCTATGTCTCTGAAACTTGGACTTTGGCAAGATCTGATGAGGCCCATTTGAGTATATTTGAGCGGAAGATTTTAAGGGAGGTGGATTCTTTATCTTGTAGGTGTGAAGGAAAGTGATCGTTGGAGAAGACGATACAATGCAGAAATTTATAAATGCTATAACGGCCCATATATTATATAAAATTTATTAAGATCAATAGAATACAGTACACTGGGCTGTTCATGTACTTAGAATGAATGATTTAAATCCTTTAAAAAGCTCGTTTTGGCAAAGCCATAGGGACAGAGTGGAAGAGGACGGCCCAAGTTGCGATGGCTAGACGCAGTTGAAAAAGATTTTGCTGTACTAAGAATTGGAGGACCCTTGTCACCCAGAAGAATGCATGGAAATCTCTTCAAAGGAAAGTGTTGGACCATTATGGGCTGTCGTGCTATTGATGATGATGATGATGATAATTTCAGAATTCTATATTAGACTGATTTCGACAGAATGTATTTTTTTTTTATTATAATCGATCTCATATTTCCTTATTTGTTTGATTTACTGTGATCTAATTGGGTTTTTTTATTGACATATGACATCTATAAGGGTTCTTCCAACACAAATAAAGCCTTTAGAGACATTTTTAAATGAAATTTTATAGTAGTGGTTCTTAAAGGGTGCTGCACCTCAGAGGATTTCCAGGCTAATTACACTTTTTCTTGTCAATTTGCCCGTTGAAAGACAGCGAACCTTTCTAATAGTTTTTTTCTTCTTTTATTCGCATAAAAAGAGCCAAATAGCGATAATGCTCCAAATAGTGTTTTCGTGAAATTAGAGAAATCATTTGCATGGCTGACTACAAGAAGAGTTTGCGCTTATGTGATTTTCAATGTTAAAAAAAAATTTCCGCTGCAATCTATGAGACTTCACTGTCTGTAAGAGGTACTCTGTGGAGTTGATTCTCTAACATCTAGCCTTAACTTATATCTACTGAATGTGCATTGAGGATTAAACATAAGACATTGTCTCTTAAAACCGTTTGGACTCGTATGATTTGGATAGGTTAGTCGCTCTACGGTCATCTTGAGCAAACAAGAGCTAAACAGACCGGTTAATTAATTACAGTTTAAAGTGGATTCTGAGCCACTAACAAACATCCATGCCACCCCAGGATCCGAACCTGAAGCCTGTGGTACCAAAGGCCAGAGCGCTAGCCCATTAGCCATCAGGCCGCGGATTCGTAGGAAAGAAAAATGCGTGTAATATAAAAAAAAAAAAACCTTGAAAATTATATTACAAATTTTCAAGATTATATTTATGTGAATTAGGATTTTCTACCCTCCTATAATTAAATAAGTATAAAAGAAAATGAATCTTCAATGTATTGACAAGGAAATGAGAGTTTGCCTTTCAAATATATGTCGAAACACTGAACAAGTTGCCAGGACACTTCAGGCTCATGTTTCTCAACATATGAGTAAAAAAACTTTAGATGAGTTTCATTTTATTTATTTTTCAATTCCTTCTATTAGCTCACACTCTCCCTATATACACAGTCCAGTCACATTAATGTGACCACCACCTACTTTCGACGTCAACGAAAGAACCAATCACAAAAGGCAGGTGGCAGCACATTGCAATAGAGTGTATATAAAGGATGTCCTAGGGCGTCGGAAAGCATTTCAGTCGTTAATTACCTTGATCGAATTGCAATCGGTCCGCTCTACCAAATGTGGTTATTCTGGCTTTTGACAGGTGGTCACATTAATGTGACTGGTCTGTGTATATCTTGTTCAAATTTTTAATCGTTAATAAATTACTTTTTATTCCTCCACTCAAGTTCAAATACATTTTTGTTTAACTTGTAGCGGATGACACTGGATGTTAATACTTTTTTTCAAATATTAATTCATTAATTAAATTTAATTAATCAGATAAACTTAAAAAGTGAATGAAAATTATTTATAAAGGACTTTCTGCTATATAGTGAAAAAAAGTAGGAATTGACTTACATTTTTTTTTATATTACATTGTTACTTAATATTTGACTTATTTTAACATATTTTTATGAAATTTGTATGCAGTGTTCCTGCAATTATTTGCAGGATTTTAACTTCCCGACTTCAATAAGTTTGAGAGCCATTATACTATAGACAATGCCAGTTCCATAATGGGGACAATAAAATAATTTGTATTTGTGGCTTAAATAAACTGAAGTAAAATTAGTCCATAAGCAACTTATTACCGTAAATCTCCTTCTCTTTCTTTTAAGGAAGGCCAGTGGATCCTAGAAGAAACGTACCTGCTACCCGACATCAGATGTTTCTCGCTAGTAGGTCAAGATCTAGGAGATTAGACCAAGTACAAGAACGTTTCGAAGAAGCCACCAGAGTTCTTCTCAATGAGTGAGATTCAATTTTTTTCTTCTCTCTCCTTAAAAATTCCTTAAAAAAAAAAGTTGGTTAGATACACAATTAGTAAAAAAATGTTAATGTTTATTTTAATGTTCCAAATTGGGAAAATGAAAAAAAGTAAATATTCAAGCTGAAATGCGTATGATCTTGATTCAGCGTACTGACGATTGAATTCGAGATTCGATCGCTATTCAGCGATTGAATTATTTCTTTAAATAATATAAGAGACTTTTAGCTTTCATATTTATTAAAATTAAGACACCACTGCACAACTGTACCACATAACACAAGAAACATAACTATATAACAAATATTTACAAAATCATCTTAAACTGCACTTCATTTAAGGGTCTTTGTACCCTTCGTATTGCCTGGAACCATCACTCGACTCTGCACACTCCCTTTTTTCTTCCTCCCTCTCCCATTATCGGTTCCAAAGTCTAACGGGCGAAAAAATGTGCAAAGTCCAATTTAAGAGTCAACCCATCCTTGGAAGGAAGATCTATTAACCTTGAGTTAAATGTAACGGTTTGTTGTGAGAATGCATGGAGGATCCTTACTCTTTCATACTCGTTTAACTAAATTTCACGATTAGAAACGCTTAACGCAAACAGAATGGAAAAGGTTCATGAAGAATTTTTCATTCAGTAACTCGTTCAAAGGGAAAACTCGGTTAAGAGGGTTTCGGATAATCGGGATTTATTGAATATAGGTATTTATAGGTATAGGTGTATTATTGAATATAGGTATAATCTGGTATGATCCGGTGAAACATTCGAGAATGATAACATGTCACTTTTTTTTGGTGTTTTTCTGTAAATTTTCTAGAATTGTGTCAAATCGTTTTGATAATGGTGCTGTTCAATGTCTTCCAGATTAAATCTGACTCCCGAGCAAATCACGGCCGGAGTTGCAGAGACAGATCTGGCGACCATTCTTGAAGGGAATGAGGTTCAAAGTTGCCAGAACCAGTTCAATTTCACGTGTCAGCGCAACAGCAGGTATCGAACATTTGACGGGACGTGTAACAATCTGCGACACCCCTCCTGGGGAATGGCATCGTCCTGCTTCGAAAGACTAGTGGACCCTGATTATGCTGATGGTAAATATATACAAAATTTTTTTTTTTAATAAATTAAATATAAAGTCGTTTTATTTATCAGCATAGGCTATAAACCAGTAGTAAAAGTGCATTTTTTTTTTTTTTTTAGTTTTGAACAATAAACATTTACAAGTAATTTATGCATTAAACAAAATGTATCGGAATAGTAGAATAATATGGATATTTTTTTTTCTTTCTAATGCAGCTGGGACACTTAGACAGCTTGGTCTTGGAGCCTCATAAGACGTTACACTTTGCATTACCCAGGGGGCGCGTGTAAGAGGATAAGCCACGGACGTGAGTAACAATGCCCCAGCAACGCTAATACATTAAGCCGGGACCTATTTAAAGTGGATTCCGAACCACTACAAACATCCATACCACCGCCGGGACTCGAACCCGAAACCTGTGGTACCGAGCGCCAGAGCGTTAGCCACTCGGCCATTCAGGCCCTATAATATATATTGAAAGGAGAAAAGCATAGCATCAGAAATACGTTGTTATTAAGTTAGTAATATAATATTGAAGTATATTGAACAGATGTTCAACTCAAAGATGTATTTAATAGAAATGGAATAATGTCATTTAATGAAATTTATATATTTAATAGTATCTTCCTCTTCCTTTTTTTTTTTTTTTTTTTTTTTTTTTTTTTATAAATTTTTTTTTTAAAAATTTAGACCTTAACGTTTAATATCTCTGAGAGTATGTTTTTGAGCCCAAGTTAAAATTTATTCAATTGAGAATTTTTTGTGTTTTAAAAACAATTAAATTTGTCATTTCAGGTACTGCCGAAAAAAGGGTGGCCCGCTCAGGTAACCCCTTGCCATCACCACGTCGAGTGTCCTTAGAAGTGCATGCCCATTTGGACAATCCAACAGACTACGTGACACACATGTTCATGGCCTGGGGACAATTTCTGGATCACGATATATCGCTTAGCCCTCTCAGCAGAGGTAAGTAATCATTAGTTGGTCTATGGGCAAATGAGGACAATTTGAGGCCTTCCATTGCGAAAGACTTTCAGCTAGACTTCCAGATCCATATTAGCATACAGTATGGGAGAAAATTACAGTCAGACAGTTAAAAACGCTCAGAGATACTTTGTCACAATTCACATCGAGTCTATTTGTTTCTCAAAGCAGTGATTACAGTACATACCACCCATTGAGTCAAAGACTATCTGGGACTAGATTATCTAACATTATGCAAGTTATATATATTTTTTTTATTTTTTGAATAATGTCAAATACAATTGAGAGATTAAATAAAAAAAGTTTTATGCTGTTTTCCCATAACTTCACCGAAAATAAAGAGCCGTTAATTTTCCAAATCTCTTGAACAAGAATACAAATATTGATTGTTTATGGATATTGAAGCACTCTAATATCTACTAGGCACAATTCCGATGTTGTTATGTTGGAAGCTGGAAAAATATTTTGAAAGATATCCATTCTAATTAAGAATGAAAGCTGACAGAACTTAAATTGAAGGCTTTTTCAAAAATGTTTCATAAGCAGTTGAGTATAAGGACGTGGATTTACCAGAGCTGGTGGAGATAGCTAAAAGGATAAAAATATTCGAGTTAAGTGAGTTGTCCAAGTTTAAATTAGTTGTTTAACCAAGAGCGTTTTTGTTAAGGAGTGAAGGTTGGAGTTTTCAACAACTGGGCACAGATTATATTTTGTTTGATATCGCTATTACTACGGAAGGATTGTCGAGATCATTTTTGGGAGGATTAATTAGTTTGTCCTTGGAACAATTTTAAGGATAGCATTTAAGCCTCACCAGGATGCAACGCGTCCTTTTTCTTATCAGTTAATACATGTTAAAGAGCCAAATTTTATCGTGATCTCTATTTTCTTCATTTCTGGGATTTTTTCTACATTTTAACTTCTGTTCTGTTTTTGGCAGTTAATGCTAGCCTGATGAAATTGTTTGCAGTTGAAACACTGTGTTTTATATCTCTTGTTGAGAACTTACACTGTGATTTGAAAAAATTACATGTAAAACATCTTACGAAGTTTGTATACATCCTTCGGCATGTCCTTTACGCTGATATGCCGAATTTTATCAGAAAGATTGAACGACCTTTCCTGGTGTGATTTCTCCTCCATTGAACTACTTTTTATCTGAATGTTATGTCAGTAAGATGCATCTTGATTTCGTTAGTGGATAAGTTAATTGAAAGTCATTTTAGAACTATTTATATAGGCAGACCACGTTTGGGTTTTATGACGTGGTATTCATACTTGTTTTGGGAAAGGTAAGCTTCGGTAGACTTCATTGGTCTGTGGAAAATTTTAGTAATCCATAACAAGCTTGTTTTTTGTATCTAGAAATTTTGTAACGATGCCTTGAATAATCATAGTGTAGTCTAATGGGAAGGCTTGCATATTTGGTTGCAATATCAGGTATCAGGTTTAAAGGGGGACGGAAGATTTTCTGTTCTTGTAACGTAACGTAACGGTAGGTGTTTAGTTGGAGTACCAGGGAATTTCCCGTACCTCCATATCAATAATTATTATTAAAACATAATTTTAAATCCAAAAGATAGGCTAAGGAAAGAATAGTCGTTTCGAAGTTCTGCGTTGGAGCGACCTTGAAAGAAAAGAGCGATTGCCGAAGCTATCAAAATAAACTACAGTGGTGGGAAAATGGTTCTAAACTAAAAATGGATCTTCTGTTTGGAATCGGAGAATGAAGTTCGCATAAAAACGAGAGAGTACAGAACGCGGGCGTTTTTTCGCATGGCGCGTGGTCGGATCATAATACGGGAGATTTAGCAGCGTTGGATTTGTAGATGCATCAATTTTTAGAATGAAATTTTCGGTAATCTTTTTTGCCAAGGTTCAGAATAGGATCAATTTTTAATTCGTCGTGAATATTGTTCTCTTCTATATCTTCTATCTAAAAGTTCTGTGTCTGTATATAATTCTGTTCTCATCAAGTTCTTCAAGAGTGGCTACAGTGGTGGGCAAACTTAATTCAGATAAGGATGTTGCAATCACAGGTTGTGATTTATTTTCATTTTAAGCGTTAAATTCGCTGAAAAAAAAAAAAAAACCTGTGTGATAAAATTTCCATATTGTCACAACTAATAACCAATAACACGAGTCTCGTGATGAATCGTAATTCTTGCAATGTCCTCAAATAATTTTGAATTTTGTTGCTTTAAATTTTTTCAATTAGAAGAATTACATTTCATGTTTCATAAAAAATTTTACTCGTTCTATTTAGTCTATAATCTGTATCTATGGGTATAAAATCAAATTAAAATACTTGTATCTGATTCAGACATTGCAGGATGTACACTAAAAATACTTTTTCTGATGAGATAGAAAATGTTGCTGTTTCTATTGCTATTTCAAACTGCTCTAAAATGGAACGAGTGAACAATTTTAAGTCTTTAAAATTATATTTAAGAATCTTCCTGAATTTATTTATGTTTCTTATGCTGATGTAAAGCAATGTAAGAAATCGAAACGTCATCTTAAATTTAATAAAAATTTTAACAACTTTCTTTCCGTATATATTAGCATGAAAAGTGATATCCGTATTTTTAAAGTGACAAAAATCACAACACCAATTTATGTAAAGATGGGGCCTGAATGGCCGAGTAGCTAGCACTCTGGCTCTCTGTACCACAGGTTTCGCGTTCGACTCCCGGTGGTGCCATGGATGTTTGTAGTGGTTCGGAATCCACTTTAAACCGAAAGGTCCCGGTCTCATATGATCGTAGAGCGTTGCGGGGGCATTGTTATTCCGCGTCCGTGGCTTATCTCAAGTTATACGCGCCCCCTGGGAAATGTAGAGTGAGTAACGTCTGTGCAGCGCTTGTCTTAAGGCATCCAAGACAAAGCTGTCTAAGTGTTTGCAGCTGCATTAGTAAAGAAAAAAAATTATGTAAAGATTTATAAGTTAGTATTCTGGTTAATCCACATAATGACATTTTGGAAGATCCACATTAGAATTAATTTTAGACTTTAATAGGTTGCTAAATGGTTCTTTCATTTCCCCAAAATTCAGAATTATTGCAAACGTATGAAAAAAACATCTCATAATGGACTCATTAAATCCAGAAACTAGAAAATCCTTCCATAGGACTCTTGGAGAATACTAACTCCCCAATATCCCATTTAAGGGGCTATTTGTTCTAAATTATGGTAGCTCAATCCTCATAAGCAGTATAACGTATCAGCCTTCCAGTGCAATAACATTTTTTTTCCTTTTTAATGCAGCTGGCAAACACTTAGATAGCTTGGTCTTGGGTGGCTTAAGGCAAACGCTGCACAGACGTTACTCACTTTGCATTACCCGGGGGAGGGGTAACTTGAAGATAAGCCACGAACGCAGAGTAACAATGCCCCGCAACGCTCTACGATCATATTAGATCGGGAGCTACGGTTTAAAGTGGATTCCGAACCACTACGAACATCCATGGCACCGCCGGGGCACGAACCTGAAACCTGTGGTACCGAGCGGCAGAGCGCTAGCCACTCGGTCAGGGTGCAATAACATAAAACTATATATTTGCCGTTCAAGTGGTGAAAGACTTCTGTCGAGTGTCTTTAATATAATATATCTTTAAAAGTGAAGTATTTTTATATTTTATCTTTAAAAGTGAAGCCTATTGAGTTAATTTGTTATTGGAGATAATGCTGTCGTGACATCTCGTTTTCTGGTAGAGCCTCTATAGTGAATCCATTATGGGACGTCATGTATTGAAGACATAAATCGTAAAGAGTGAATCAATACAAATAATAAATTGATATTTTGAAGTTTTGTTAGAAATCCATTGGATGCATTAATCTAGACATATTAATTTAGCTGTTGTAGTGTGCGTCGTTTGTTTGTGCAACTGGATCGGGGTGTGGTTGGGTTGAGACACAAGTTTAAGAACACACCATTTTATTTACAAGCACGTAAGCAACAACACAATGAAAGATAACAACATATAAAGATATACAATTAAAGATTTGTGGAAAGATTCCACTAGCTCTCGAGATAAGATCTTATAACTAACGACAGCGCCTGTTTCGCTGTATATCCTCTCTGGTAAGAGTCTCGATGCCTATTTATTCTGAACACCGCTAGGGGCGCTCTTGCCGTGCGTGGTTGTGTAGGTGGAACCATGGTTACACTCTTTGTTTCACCAAATTTGGAGGCCATTTGTATACCATTTGTTACTGTTTCAGTAAACAACGAACTGATCGAGTGCTGCCCAACGAGTGATGACGACCCATCCATATGTGATCCCATCCTCATCGACAGAGATGATCCCTTCTTCGCTGCTTTCGGCATTGATTGCCTGAGCAACGTTCGATCCACTATGTGCGCCACATGCTCTCTAGGTAACTTTTTACTCTAGCTTTAAAAATTTAAAAAAACAATAATAAAAAAAAAGAATTTTATTTTTATAGAAATGAAAATAATAAATATCGAAAATTTTTTAAAAATATAGTTAGTTTATATATTTTTGCATTTTAATTTACGTTATATATATTTTGGCATATGTTTTTAATTTATATATATATATGAAAATATCAAATATGTGGACATAGAGCTTTCACGAGGAGTGAAAAGATTTCTTTCATTTTGGCTTAAATGCAGTAAATTTATTTTACAAATGTTGTAAATCGATTCTTATCATGGTATCTTAAAAATGTTTTTGGTTTTAGTTTTCCTAATACTTGATTTACTTAGCTTAACATTGCACTATTTACATAGCAATATATAATAATTTTGCAATTCAGAATTCGCAATACTTTTTTTCTCCTTTAATTTGTAAGCATTTATTTTAAAAGGTGTTAATTTGTAAAACAAAAATTGAAAAGTGATACTATAAATTTTCTACCTAATTTTTTTTTTTTTTTTTTTTTTTTACGATGCATTAACTAAAACAATGTCCGTAAGTAACGTTTATCCCTTTTTTATACAGCGATCTTCTTGTGAAAAGCGTAATTTTTTTTTTTTTTTTTTTTTTTTTTTTTTACTATATCTGGAGTGAAAATCTGATGGCAATAACAAAATGTAAATTAAAATAAAATTTTTTTTTTTTCGTAATTGCGCGTATTTTTAGAACGAAATAAAAAAATCGGAGAAAACAACTGATTTTTCTGTAATAGTTTTTAAGTTATGCTGTAACCTTTATACATCAGTTTATATATATATATATATATATATGTATTATAATAGCTATTTAATACAGAGCGAGATTAGAAAGCATGTTCAGTAATTATATAGATAGATTCTTAATTCAGAAAAATGTGAAACAAGTAATATAAAAGAAAAGTTTTTAAAGTCAAATCCTACTTTTTTTTTCACTCTATCTCAAAGTCCTTTATAAATAATTTTCATTCATTTTTTAAGTTTATCTGGCGCCATCTGTTGGTACATATATGCAACTTAAATCTAAAAAAAAACTTAAATGAATTAATTAAATTTAATTACTGAATTAATATTTGAAAAACTGTATTAACATCCAATGTCATCTACTACAAGTTAAAAAATGTATTTGAACTTGAGTGGATGGAGAAAAAGTATTTTATGAACGATTGAAAATTTGAACAAGATATATATAGGAGAGTGCGAGCTAATAGAAGGAATTAAAAAAATTTTATTCACTCTTCATGTACAAGTTTCAAAGTGATTCCGATTACAAGTGGTAATAATCTTGTGGTAAACAAATATGGGAAGAAAAATTTGGATATCACGGTTTTCTTAACTTTTCAGGTCCTCGCCAGCAGACCAATCAGCTGACATCCTACATCGATGCGTCCCACATCTATGGCCCCAGCAGAAACGAATCTCTGGCGCTGAGAAGCAACGATGGAACAGGTACGTGTCCAGGTGTCTCTCAGAATAAAAAAGATATTTACTGCATTGTGATAAAAATTAAACATTTCTTAAATAAAAATCTTTCTCGAAAATTGATTCGAGATAAAGAAAAGCATAGCACATAAATTTTTTTCTTCTAATGGCGCAGGCAAATACTTAGACGGTTATCTTTATTTAACAAGGGCTGCTCATTTAGCACTAACGGGGGGGGGCACATGTAGCTTGAAGATATGCTAAAAAGCAGTAACACTACCGGCGTGTGGTGCAGCAACTCGACGTGGCATGGACTCAACAAACTCGTTGGAAGTCTTCTGCAGGAATATTGAGCCATGCTGTCTCGATAGACGTCCATAATTATGGCTCCGTTGATGGTGGTGTTTTGGGCACGAACAGACCTCTCGATGATGTCCCATAAATGCTCGAGGGGATTCATGTCGGGCGATATAGGTGGCCAGATCATTCGTTGGAATTGTCCAGAATGTTCTTCAAACCAATCGCGAACAGTTGTGGCCCGGTGACATGGCGCATTGTCATCCATAAAAATCCCAAAAATCGTTGTTTGGGTACATGAAGTCCATGAATGGCTGCAAGTGATCTCCAAGTAGCTGAACATAAGCATTTCCAGTCAATGTTCGGTCCAGTCGCACCAGAGGACCAAGTCCATGCCATGAAAAAACAGCCCACACCATTACGGAGCCACCACCAGCTTGAACAGTGCCTTGCTGACAGTTTGGGTCCATGGCTTCGTGGGGTCTGCGCCACACTCGAACCCTACCATCAGCTCTTACCAACTGAAATCGTGACTCATCGGACCAGTCCCCGGTTTTCCATTCATCTAGGGACCAACCGATATGCTCACGTGCCCACGAGTCGCTGCAAGCGATGTCGTTCTGTCAGTAAAGGCACTCGAGTCGGTCTTCTGCTGGAATAGCCCAAGAAAGCCAAATTTCTCCTTAGCACAGTTCTAACAGACAAGTCCCTTGTACGTCCCAATTGATTTCTGCGGTTATTTGACGCAGTGTTGCTTGTCTGTTAGAATTTACGACTCTTTGCAGACGTCGCCGGTCTCGGTCGTTAAGTGCAGGCGGTCGACCACTGCGCTGTCCATGGTGGGATGTTATGCCTGAAATGTCATACTCTCGGCACACTCTTGATACAGTGGAACTGGGAATGTTGAATTCCTAACGATTTCCGAAATGGCATGACCCATGCGTCTAGCTCCAACTAACATTCCGCGTTGAAAGTCTGTTAATTCCCGTCGTGCGGTCATCATCACGTCAAAACCTCTTCACATGAATAACTTGAACAGAAATGAAAGCTCTGCGAAAGCACTGCGCATTTATACTTGTTCTACGCGATGCTACTGCCATCTGAAAATTTGCATATTGCTATCCCATGACTTTTGTCACTTCAGTGTATATATATATATATATATATAATATAGATAGATAGATTTGTTGATTGATAGATAGACTGATTGTTTGATAAATAGATAGATTGATTGACAGATAGATAGATTTTCAAGTTCCTTTCCTAGAGTGGTTGGTGTGGTCTGCTTTAGACTTGTCACGGGCCACGGCTACTTACAGAGTCATCTGTATGTAATAGGACTAGCTGATACAGATATCTGGACTATCCCATGACTGGAGGAAACCTCAGCATATACCCTACTTTTCTTAACTGTTTACCCTTTTTTGTGTTATTGACAATCCTTTGGAGTTTTTTTTTTTGCCATTCTTTACTGCATTGAGCTGCTCGTCGACTAATGACCAAGAGGTCAGAGACGGCCATAGAATAAAAAAAAAAAATTCTTCCTTCCATTATAACCCTCCCTTACACTTGCCATTTTCACACAAATCTGCTTATTTCAATTTTCTTTACCAGTCTTTATATTTTTACCAGATATTTTTGTGTAATATAATATAATATATTACACAATAATAATACCCATAACTTACCTAGTCTATGATTTACCTTTGTTAATATAAGTCTTTCGTAAAATACGATGTGTTTCACAATTGGATAAACAAATTATACATCAGCAAAATTCACAAAAAGTCTGAGCATAATAATAAAAATAACCCTGAATATATATTTTCCTTCTTCTAATTGTAAATAATTAACCTATTATGAACAAAGGAATTGAAATTTTTGTCTTCGAATTTCCATTGCAGGTACACTTCGCTCTTCAATTTTCCCAGAGGCGGGTGAATTGCCTCCTGGCAGTTCCATCCCCAATGAGGACCAGTGCAGTTTTCAAGATCCCAACCTGGACTGCTTTGAAACAGGTACAGTTGGTTTGACCTATCCTCGAATTTATTAACCAAAAACTATCACAGAACAAGTAACTGCACTTGTCAGGCTCATTCAAAAGGATGTTGAAGTTAACGCTGAAATTGCCTACTTTCTAAAGTAGCATAAGACATACTGATATATTGCAAAACTTTCATATTTTATTTATCATCTTAATGTACTTAATTACACCGCATTTGCGTATCATTTGGAGAAAAGCCAGTAAACTCCCACCAGGTAATCTCACGAGGCAAGATGCTGACCATCACAAACGCCATAGAGTCTTCTTAAATTTTGAAACAGTGTCCACAACAAAGTCGCCAGCTGACTGAACCTCATGCTCAACAGCAGCGCACGTTGCCACGAATCGGGCTTTTTCATTTTTTACACTACTGGCCATTAAAATTGCTATACCAAGAAGGCGACATGCTACAGATGTGAAGTTTAATATGCGTGAGATGCAAATTATTTCTTGAAAATTTAATCACTTGTTATTTTCAGTGTGATATATTTGTCCAAAAATATCCTTTTGTTATCTGCATTTCTTCCTGATGTAGCAATTTTAATGGCCTTTGCACTTATGCTTTTACACTCATGTCGATAAATTAAGGAAAATGAAGTTCAGGCAAAGAAAGAGACAGAAGCAAAACAAATTTGACTTATTTGTAAAGTCTATTTATTAAACAAAAGGTAAAGAGCAAAAAAGATGCTACATGTTGGACATAATTAATAAAAATTGCGATTTTTACTCCATGGAGCAAATTTCAAAAAAGAACCTATTTACAAAAAACAGTATAACATGGTTAGTATGATGGTTAATAGGAGTATGTCTCCCGGACGATGCAATACAGGCCTTACAACGCCTAGGCCTGCTGAGTATCAAATTATCAATCTGATCTCGGGGAATATTACACCACTCATCAAGCAATGCCCTCCGAAGTTCCGGTTGACTGGTGGGAGGGGGGTTGACGGGCTGCAATTCGTCGGCCAAGCATATCCCACACATGCTCTATTGATTCACGTCCGGTGAGTATACTGGCCAATCCATACGGGTGATATCCTCCAATTGAAGGCATTCGTCTACAATATTTGCACGGTGAGGACCGGCGTTGTCATCCATAAACAGAAATTCAACACCCATGGCGCCCCGAAACAAACGTACATGTTGTTCCAGAATGACATCCCGATAGATGTGGCCTGTCATCGTTACACTCTGAACATGCAGGTCAGTTCAGGAACCAAGAATAATTCCTCCCCAAACGAGCCATCCTGCACCACCGTAATGGTGTCGTTCAATGGTGTTCTCTTGGCGGTAACGTACCTGACGCTCTCCATATGAAAGTCCGGCGATAATTAGACTGCAAACTAAACCTGGACTCGTCGGAAAACATCACACAAGACCACTGTTGCGGTGTCCACAATGCATGCTCTCTACTCCAGGTTAATCGCAGGCGACAGTGAGTTGCGGTAAGTGGAACACATCTGACAGGCCTACGAGCATATAGACCAATGTGCCCTAAGCGTCTGTACACGGTCTGCCTTGAAACTGTCGTACCGGTAGCTGAAGAGAGCTGACGAGACAGGTCTGATGCTGTGCTCCGTCTGTTTCTTTTTGGCAGTAACTGCTAAATACCGGTCCTCATTCGGCGTTGTAACTCGGGGGCGACCTGTGCTGTAACATCTACTCACATTACCATCATCTTGGAATCGTTGCCAAAGCCTGGAGATGACACTCTGGGCGATTCCAAGTTCCTCGGATACTTCCAGCTGGGTACGTCCACATTCCAGTCGTCCGATAATTCTACCACGTAAAAAATCATCCAAATGCTTCCTTTGTGCCATAACTATGCGGTTATTGCACTGAAAGGCTTTTAAAGCGCTTGTGAACAATTTTACTTCTTTGCCACCATTCTTTACATATCCCTCTCTTACACTCTCGTCATTGTGACGTACTATCTGCGCCATCTGGTGGTTTCCTGTAATTTGCATATTCTTCTTCAAGATGTGTGTGATAATTCTACAGGTGAAATTTTTATTTTAGAGTTCAATTTCTGTGTGATTCTGAATTATCCTTAATTTATGGACATGAGTGTAGATTTCGTGTAAGTTGCAAATAGTTTGATGTGATTTCTTACTTTTCCAATGAAAATGAATGAACGTTAACTGATATTACCTGTGTAATTCGTAATTTTTAGTGAAAATCTCATTTAGACCTAGAAGTAAAAGAGCTATGACCTTAAATGTTGAAAAGGACAAGAAATTATAAATCCAGAGATGCGTACACTAATTTTTGTAGATTAATTTCAGCAAAAGTTATTAAATTCCAACGTTTATGGGAATTCGTACGCGTTTGTATCTCCATAACTAATGATTCTCATTTATTCTGTACAAATCTTGCGTTAAACACTTGAAGGTAGGACCTAAGTGCATAGCCAACAAGCTTTATTTGATAGCGATTTCAACTTTACTTCGGTGCAGGTGATCAGAGAGCCAATCAGCACCCCGCCCTCACATCCCTCCACGTTCTGATGCTACGCGAGCACAACAGAATTGCCAGAAGCCTAAGAGAGATCAACGGCAATTGGGACGATGAGAGACTTTACCAAGAGACCAGGTAGAGGATTTTCTTTCTAGCAATTTGATAACATAGAGCAGATTTATAAAGTTAGGCTAAATGCTTCTGATTCATCGTAATTTTTTTAATGATTTTGATCCGTGTTATTGCCTTTAGATAAATATTTAAACTTCTTTTTTTCTGCAATACTACAGCATATTTTGTACAAATTTGTATTTATGAAATTAATTCTAACATTATAAATTAGGTATAATCCAGAAACCGATAATGCGGAAAGGTATAAAAAAAGGTAAAATATGATTTAAAGATGGAAATGGACGAATGGATTGCTTATTAGGATACTTGTCAGATATATGTAATGCGAAGCAATTTTAAAAGAAAAAAAAATTTTTTTTTTTTTCTTATTATCCCACTTAGTAGACAGCAACATCTAGATCAAGTCCAAGAATCCGTGCGGTCTCATGGAAGGAGGGAAGGGGGAGTAGCTTCTGTCGTGATGCAACACCGGTAGGTAGAAGTCTGACTTGGCTCCATGTCGCTGAAGAATGAGGGCAGTGTCTTCCAGGAGGTCTTTTAGGGAAACTATCCAGCATGTATCATATGGCAGAAAATCCGGAAAACTCCCACCAGGTAGTCTGACTTACGAGGCAAGATGCTAAACATCACAAACTCCATCGAGTCTACTCGTTTTTTAAAATAGTGTCTACAACAACGGATGGAACCTCCTCCCTAATGCTCACCAGCGGCGTTCGTTGCCACTGAGCCACGAATCGGGCGCAAAAAATGTTGAATAGCTATTGTGGAAGTTACTACATTTATTTATTTTTGATATCGTGTAATTTAAATGATTTTTAATGTAGTTACAACATCTCTTTCTATACCTTTCACCCCTATTATGCAGCTTTGTTTGAACTTTGTTGAGCTTGGCCATTTGCTAATCTTCAATACAATCGGTGGTGGAAATGTATACTGATTAAAGAAACACCAAACTTTTATCAGGTTGCATCAAATATTGCGATATGAAATTTCCACGTTCGTGGGTTTTTTCCCACATTGAAAACATCCATTTCTGAACATGTAAGAAGTGAATAGTAAATTATAAGAATAAAGGTATAAAATAGAAAAAATATGCAAGAAAAACAACCTCTTAAAGAAAGACAGAATTTTATTTTAGACCTAAAATTCGTCTAAATTGAAGGAAAGAAGATACTTTTCATTTGCTGGAGCTTTTTTTTTTTCTGCCAAGATTCGAGAACTTATTAATTTTGCATATCGTTTTTCATTTTATATAATTTTCGACGCACTTAACATAATTTGCACTTTCGATTAATATTTATTACAACATTTTGATTAATTTTGTGACTAAAAAAAAAAAAAAAAAAAACTATTGTAAAATTGTAAACAGATTAGAAAGATTATTTTGTTGATGATGCCTTTTAGCAATATTTATTTAATGGCTTTTCTGAATGTAAACCAATTTTGAATCTTCGAATTTCCATCACGAATCCCATTTACCAATTTTACAGAAAAATCACAGTTTTTCCGCTTTCCCTAATAAGCTTAATGTTTCAGACGCATCATCGGTGCCATAATGCAGATGATAACCTACAACGAGTTCATGCCTCTGGTCATCGGGCCGGAGAGAATGGAGTGGTTCGATCTGACGGTTCGCCGTTCGGGATTCACCCAGTACGACGACACCGTCCCGGCCACCCTGGTGAACGAGTTCTCGACGGCCGCCTACAGGTTCGGCCACTCGCTCATCAACAGCTTCTTCCCGGAGATCAGCAGGGGGTCCAACTCCGGAAGCAGGCTGAGGGACATGTTTCAGTATCCTTTCGGGCTGTACAGGGGGCAGCTGGACGGCCTCATGACCGGACTGACGCAATCGCCCTGCCAAAAGTTTGACAGATATATGGTACGTGACGTCACGAATCATTTGTACCAAATGCGTGGCAACGAGAGCGGCCTAGATCTGGCTTCTCTGAACGTGAACCGTGGCAGAGATCATGGCATTCCAGGCTACACCACCCTGGTCGAGTTCTGTGGTGGACCCCAGATCACCAGCTGGTCTCAGCTAGACAGATTGTTCCAGAGGGGAGTCCGACCGCTCTTCGAAAGGCTCTATGAGTAAGTTGTTGTCTTTTAATACCAAACACTTGACACGAGGCACTTGGCTTTCGATTTTAACTTAACAGATACTAATGACTGCTTCATCCATTTTGGGGTAACGAAATTTGGAATGAATGGGAAGATGCTCTCCTTTAAGTCCAAGAAAACAATTTTACAACAACCTACAGATTTATTATATTAATCTAGGCGAAATATTAGAAGGATAATGTGCTGGGTTTTGAATTGAGCTCCTTCAGATCAAGAGCACAGGATGCCTACCGCAGGGTCGTTGTCTAGGGGACTGATGGCCGAGTGGCTAGCGCTTTGGTGCTCGGTACCACGGGTATCGGGTTCGAGTCCCAGCGGTGCCATGGATGTTTGTAGTGGTCCAGAATTCCCTTTAAACCGTTGTGGAGATAGTGTTACTCGCGTCCGTAGCATCCTCAAGCTACACTTGTCCCCCTGGGTAGTGCTAAATGAGTAACAGCGGTGCAGCCATTGCTTATGGCATAAGGATTAACTGTCGTTGTCTCCCTTGGATCTTCAAATGTAACAGTACTCTTCTGCAGCTGCAAGGAATGGAGATGTTCAAGAATTTTAGCTATGGCATCGTATTAAATACATCTAAGGCAACTTAGATGAATTCAAGGTTAAGTTAAAAGGAAGCATAATGAATGGAAAATGCAGGAATTTTTTTAAATAAATGTTCTGATTATGAAAGGAAACTGCTCATGTACAAAAAATGTAATGTAATATTTTTTTCTGAAAAAGAAGGAAGTTTTCTCTTTTTCTTTACTTGCCAGCCAAATGAGAAAAATTTCATTTGTCTGACACCTGGAAAATACTGGATATACTCGTTTCAAGTATTCCAAAGAAATACTTCTGGATCTTTGGGCAGTCTGATGGCCAATTGGCTAGCGCTCTGACCTTTGGTGCTTCAGGTTCGAATCCTGGCGGTGGTATGGATGTTTTCTAGTAATTCGGAATCCACGTTAAACTGTAGGTCTCGATCTAATTAGCCTAAAGTGGGCACAAAATAATCATAAAGCTATAAACCAAATCTGGATCTTTGAATGAAGTATTATGAAATCTTATATCAGCAATTTATGTATATCTATCCAATAAGTATATGAACTACGTTCATTTAATTATCGCTATGTTTTCTCATATTTAATTGATACTATTTAGTATTTCAAGTTTTGGGCCTGATGGCGGAGTGGCTAGCGCTCTGGCGCTCGGTACCACAGGTATCGGGTTCAAATCCCGGCGTTGCCATGGGTGTTTGTAGTGGTTCGGAATCCACTTTAAACCGTAGGTCACGGTCCTTAGGATCGTAGAGCGTTGCGGGGGCATTATTACTCCGCGTCCGTGGCTTATCTTCAAGTTACACGTGCCCCTGGGTAGTGCAAAGTGAGTAACATCAGTGCAGCCCTTACGGAATAAAATCACGGTCTATTTGCCAGCTGCATTAGAAGGAAAAAAAAAAAGTATTTCAAGTTTTAATCGCGGCTAAGAAAGAAATAAACACATTTTTTGTAAAGAACTAAAATCAATTATTCGACTTCAAAGAAAGATAAAAGATCATTGATCAGATAGATGATTGAATTAATTAAAATTTTGATATATTCAAAATCAAGTTCATTTAATTTTAATTGTAAACTATCAGTTAATTTATTACATAATTAAGCTGAATAGCGATTCTTAAAAATGCTACAAATATTTCCAATATTTCAACAATAATGCTATGTTCTTAGGGACGTGCGAGACATCGATCTTTTCAGCGGGGGCCTGGCTGAACGGCCCAATCAGGGAGCTGTGATCGGCCCCACTTTCACGTGCATCATGGGCATCCAGATGTACCACCTGAAGTACGGAGACAGGTTCTATTTCGAGCATGGGGGACAGGCAGGATCATTCTCTGCAGGTGAGTTCACTGTTATATTTTTTTATATAACTATACATAGTTTAGGGCTTGAATGGCCGAGTAGCTAGCGCTCGGTACCACAGGTTTCGGGTTCGAGTCCCGGCGGTGCCATGGGTGTTCTTAGTGGTTCGGAATCCACTTTAAGCCGTAGGTCACGGTCCTAATAGGATCGTAAAGCGCTGCGGGGGCATTGTTACTCCGCGTCCGTGGCTTACCATCAAGTTACACGCGCCCCTTGCGTAGTGCAAAGTGAGTAACGTCGGTGCAGCCCTTATGGAGAAGATAACGGTCTATTTTAGGGCCTGAATGGCCGAGTGGCTAGCGCTCTGGCACTCGGTACTACAGGTTTCGGGTTCGAGTCCTGGCGGTGCCATGGATGTTTTGTAGTGGTTCGGAATCCACTTTAAATCGTAGGTCCCGGTCCTAACAGGATCGTAGAGCGTTGCGTTCCGCGTCCGTATCTTCAAGTTACGCGCGCCCCCTGGGTAATGCAAAGTGAGTAACGTCTGTGCAGCGCTTGCCTTAAGGCATCAAGACCAAGCTGTCTAAGTGTTTGCCAGCTGCATTAGAAAGAAAAAAAAGCTATACATAGTTAAAGTTTTAATAACTATATATAGTTACAATCTTTTTAAGAGTTTTAAAATTTATATTTTAATTGCATGTAAAATGGAATACTTAATATTTTCCTTTATATCAGGAAACCTTTGATTCCATGTAGTGTAACCGCGAACAATTTCTAGCAAATAGTATAGTCAGAAGTTTTAAGTGCATATCACACGAGCTTGTTTCGTTACCTTCTACGAGAAGCAAATCGGCCTTGCCACTCATACAATATTGGTTGATGATATTTGTTGCAAGGAGAAAAGTTATGTGACCACAAATCGTGCCATCCTCATTACGAAATAAACAATAGAATGCTTCGTGCGATGAAGTGATAAACTCATTATTTAAGTAGCAGCATCAGCTTGCTGTACATTGAAGATAACGAAACAAGTCCGTTTGATGAGGCCTTTACGGTTTTTGTGAATGAATGTGAGTGAAGCAGTACCTTTTAATAATGGCAGACTAACTATCACACGGCGTTATTCACGAAATCACAAGGGGCTCACTTTGAAAAACACAAGGAATCTCCGGCCTATTCAGTCACTTCAGAGAAATAAAGAAAAACAACACTTCTGGTCGATTCGTAGCAGAACTCTCACCCTTCACCAAAAAAACTTCTTTTAAGACAATCCGTCAAGGCGGGGAGAGGGATGTCAGCTTCCCTTACTTTTCATTGGAGTAGCCATTTCTCAGCTAGGGGTCTATCACCAATCACGATGGAACAACTCATAGTGTAATTCATATTCAGTCTGTAGTTGTTTCGACTTGTGAAGGTCGCAGAGACATTCGCTAATTTCCTAAGCCTCATTATACATGATACCGAATATCTGCTATTAGATTTGAGTGATAAGTTGTTTTTATTAGCACAAAACACTAATTGCAGGTAATATAACTACCTGAAATACTGCTTGTCTGCTGTCAAATTTCAGCGATGGGTTATTATTACATACTTGTCAAATGTAATGATGTAATACTTTTTCTGTTTGAATAATAATTTTAAAAAAAAAATTATTTTTCAGCTCAACTGAGGGAGATTAAGAAGGTTACCTTAGGAAAGCTGATGTGTCAAAATACGGGAATAGAAGACATACAACCCAATGTAATGTTATATCCAAGCAATAGGTAAGTTCAGCGTTAATCAAATGAAATTATCACATGATGTTTTAATTAGCCCTTTCGTACATATTGCAGAAACTCGGTAGACAATTTAATCAAATTTATCATTACTAATGTCATTATTTTATTCAGTAAATCAAATTATATATTTTTAATAGATCATAAAATCTTTTGAATTTAAAGGACCCTATAGTTACCTCAAATCTCAAAAATATAAAAATAATAAATAAATAAATAACAAACATGGATAATTAATTTTTTTTTCAGTATGTATAGCCTTATAAACAATAATTAAATTTGCGTGAATACAAATATAAAAATATAGCGCCACAAAGCATTTTATTTTGAAATAAAATAGGTTAATTGTAATGTTTCGAAATGCAACAAAAATTAATTTATTTATGTTTCTTTTTTTCTCGAAGAAGAAATTCTGTGAGAAGATGCGATGAATTACCTGAAATGGACTTGAATGCATGGAGGCAGTCTTGTAAGTATTTAAAATTCACTTATTCCTATGTAATAGAAGGAATATTTATTTTGGCGACTAAATTTACCTGCCAAGTCATTTTTATCGCCAAAAATCTGAAAAACATGACAAAGTTTTTCAAATATTACGTCCTCAATTGGGGCCTGATGGCCGAGAGACTAACGCTCTGGTGCTCGATACAACAGGTTTCGGGTTCGAGTACCGGAGATGTCCTGAATATTTGTAGTAGTTCGGAATACACTTTCAAACGTAGGTCACTGTACAATATAGCGTAGGGTTGACAGTCCTACTCCGTAAGAAGACATTCCCTGTCTCGAAATCTGCCAGTGAGCAGATGGTCTTGGCCCTTCAGGGAGCTATTGCGCCAATGAAGAAGAAGGTCCTCAATTGATGTTATGGCAAAATAGTTTTGTAAAATAAATATTTCCTGAAAATAAAAAATAAAAAATATTTTCATCCACATAAATATTTCTTCTTCAAAGCCTTTGGTACCAGAGGCTTCAGGTTCGAATCCTGGAGGTGGAATGGATGTTTATTAGTGGTTCGGAATCCACGTTAAACTATAGGTCCTAGTCTAATTAGTCCAATGTGTGCGAAAAAAATGACAGTAGAACGACAAAAAAATCTTCTCCAATGGCTCAACAGTCCCATAGTGGGCCAAGGCCGTCAGCCTACTGGCAGATTCCGAAACATGAAATGTTTCCTTATTTACAGGGCAGAATTGCCAGACCTACAGTCATATCAGATAGGAACCTATGGTTTAAAGTACACTCATGTCCATAAATTAAGAATAATGAAGTTCAGGCTAAGAAAGAGACAGAAGCAAAACAAATTTGACTTATTTGTAAAGTCTGTTTATTAAACAAAAGGTAAAAGAGCAAAAAAATGCTATATGTTGGACATAATTAATAAAAATTGCGATTTTTACTCCCTGGAGCAAATTTCAAAAAAGAACCTATTTACAAAAAACAGTATAACATGGTTAGTATGATGATTAATATGGAGTATGTCTCCCGGACGATGCAATACAGGCCTTACAACGCCTAGGCATGCTGAGTATCAAATTATCAATCTGATCTTGCGGAATATTACACCACTCATCAAGCAATGACCTCCGAAGTTCCGGTTGACTGGTGGGAGGGGGTTGACGGGCTGCAATTCGTCGGCCAAGCATATCCCACACATGCTCTATTGGATTCACGTCCGGTGAGTATGCTGGCCAATCCATACGGGTGATATCCTCCAATTGAAGGCATTCGTCTACAATATTTGCACGGCGAGGACGGGCGTTGTCATCCATAAACAGAAATTCAGCCTCCATGGCGCCCCGAAACAAACGTACATGTTGTTCCAGAATGACATCCCGATAGATGTGGCCTGTCATCGTTACACTCTGAACATGCTGGCCAGTTCTGGAACCAAGAATAATTCCTCCCCAAACGAGCCATCCTGCACCACCGTAACGGTGTCGTTCAACGGTGTTCTCTTGGTGGTAACGGGTACCTGACGCTCTCCATATGAAAGTCCGGCGATAATCAGACTGCAAACTGAACCTGGACTCGTCGGAAAACATCACACAAGATCACTGTTGCGGTGTCCACAATGCATGCTCTCTACTCCAGTTTAATCGCAGGCGACAGTGCGTTGCGGTAAGTGGAACACATCTGACAGGCCTACGAGCATATAGACCAATGTGCCCTAAGCGTCTGTACACGGTCTGCCTTGAAACTGTCGTACCGGTAACTGAAGAGAGCTGACGAGACAGGTCTGATGCTGTGCTCCGTCTGTTTCTTTTGGCAGTAACTGCTAAATACCGGTCCTCATTCGGCGTTGTAACTGTGGGACGACCTGTGCTGTAACATCTACTCACATTACCATCATCTTGGAATCGTTGCCAAAGCCTGGAGATGACACTCTGGGCGATTCCAAGTTTCTCGGATACTTCCAGCTGGATACGTTCACATTCCAGTCGTCCGATAATTCTACCACGTAAAAAATCATCCAAATGCTTCCTTTGTGCCATAACTATGCGGTTATTGCACTGAAAGGCTTTTAAAGCGCTTGTGAACAATTTTACTTCTTTGCCACCATTCTTTACATATCCCTCTCTTTACTCTCGTCATTGTGACGTACTATCCGCGCCATCTGGTGGTTTCCTGTAATTTGCATATTCTTCTTCAAGATGTGTGTGATAATTCTACAGGTGAAATTTTTATTTTAGAGTTCACTTTCTGTGCGATTCTGAATTATCCTTAATTTATGGACATGAGTGTAGATTCCGAAACCATTACAAGCATCCACGGCTTTCGAAACATAACACCTGTTTCGCCGAGGGTCACTCGATCATCAGGCCCCACATTAATCCTTACTGGCACATAATTTAAATTGAAATAATCCCAAGTATGTTTAATTTTTAAAATACTGAAGTATTTTAAAACAGCGAAAAAAAAAACTGTATTACTATACTGCAATCAATAAGTTAGTTAAAAAAAACAAAAACAGAAATCTTTTCTAAATTTTAACATTTGCATTTTCTTAACATTAATTTTTTTTTTTTTTTGTAATAATATGCCATCATTTAAATTAACAAACAAAATTTTAGTACAATGATTTGAATTGGAGAGAGTTTTTAAGATGTATTTGTCTTGTTTTAAAAACAATTAAATATTCCTTTTTGTAAAGTATTTCTTCATAATTTTTTAATTTTGTGGTGAATGCATCAACGTTAAATTTAATTTAAACATAAAAGTTCACTGGATATTACAAAAAATACTGAAAATAACAATTTATGGATTCTAGCTAACTCCCTGACACTACAGTCCATATTGGACAATCGCAATCTGCCTACGGGCAGATTCCTAAATAAGAGATATTTCCATTTTAAAGGGTAGGTTTGTAAGCCCTACGCCCAAGAGCCAGATATTTATGTATTCTACAATTAAAAAAAGTTGAATTTTAATTGCCAAGTTGAATTAAAGCATGTTAAATTTTAAAAACAATCTCTTTAATTGTGCATTAATATTAAAAAATATATTATATTTTTAAAAAATAAGCTTTGATTATTCCATTTTATTATAAGCAATTTAAAAGACGTATTTTAAAATATGTCATTATGTATTTAACAATTAAAGAAAATTAATTTTAACTGTCAAGTTGAATTAAAGCAAGTTAAATTTTTAAAAAAAAATCTCTTTAATTGTTCATTAATATTAAATAAAATTATATTATATTTTAAATAATAAGATTTGACTTTTTCATTTTAAAATAAACAATTTAAAAAATCATATTTGAAAATGTTGATAACTTTTTTTAATCTATACTTTTATCTTTCAGAACTGACTGATAATTTCGAACAGGTTTTTAAAATCATAAGGAATTTGAAGAAAAGTACATTCTTTCTATGGATTTAAAATACTGAAGTATTTTGAAACAGCGGGGGGAAAAAAAAAAAACTGTGGTACATTTTTAATTAAAATACTTTTTGTATGTACTGGGATGGAAGACTTAAACAAGAATGCTGCAGACATTCTTTTCAAGGGAAATGCTTTTAAAACTATGTTTGTTTTTTTAATTAAAATAGTTTTATACTATTGCCGGAAAAATATGCATAGTTGTGAATACGAATTGCCTGTATAATCAATTTTGTATATTTATTAAACAATTTTACTTGTCTATTATTTTTATCATTGAGCATTTTTTATTAATTGAACTTAAAAATACAAATTGTCAAATATGTACTTTAAATCGTCTTAAAAAATAATTATTTTTTTAAATTTGATTCATTCTAAATTGTATTTGAATATTGATTTTTGTGTTCTACTTTAATATTATTATTTTAAATCCGAATTTATATTTTTTTGTCATTGAATAAGGAAGAAATATCACTAGATTTCTATAAGGAAAAGGGAAACAAACTATGAAATAATCGTGTATTCAATGAAATAAAATTGGTAAAATCACCGAATAGGGGCCGCTGGGATTTGGCGTCAAAAAACTCCTTTCACCAAAATGCGCCAACTAACGGGTTACAATTGAAAGTGTAGTGAATTGCAAACAGTAAATATAACTTAATTTATTTAATAAGATCAGATAATTATTGTTAAGTTAAATTTTTAACAATTTATTTTTTTAATACTGAAAAATGTCATCGTTTCGAATTTCTTTAATATTTTAAGATGGTATTGATCTATGTATTTATTAAAATCTCTATCATTAAGCTTGCTGACAAAATACATAGTTTATTAGGAAAAAAACACATACATCAAATATGCATCGATTATAATTATTTGCTTTGTACGCGATAAACAGACGATAGCACACTTAAATATTGTACAAAGTAAATAAAATAAACTCTTTGTCAGCCAAAAACAAATATTCTCTCAGCTAAAAAAAAAAAAAATAAGCACCCCCTCTACAAAAACTCAATGCTTTGTCTATCATGAAAACACTCTATTATCATATCAGTAACTTTTTTTGGTAATAATTTTAGTACTCTTGTAAAATATTACGGTTTTTTGTTTTAAGATTTTATAGCATCTTGGCCTATACTAGACCTCTAGCAGCTTCAAGAAGAGGGCCACTTTCAAGATCATGGAAACACTTCAGTTTTTATTTACAAACATTATTTATATATACAGAACTCTATGTATATAAAAATGAATTCAAATTTCAAAAATTGTTTAAAGAAAAAAACAAATCAAAAATTATTATCCTATCCAAATACATCTAGACAAACCTATCTAAATAGACGCATCCAAATTCAAATTTAAAAATTTGTTTAACAAAAAATAAACTAAAATTCAACAAAGCATATTGATAGTAAAAATTTATTATTTTTATAATTTTTTGATGTTTTACTTAAGTGAAATTAGAATTTTGACAGATAAATTCTTCTTTTCATAGAGGTTACCAATCATGGATGTTATACCCATATTGTTAATATTTTTAGAAAGTAAAGATTATTGAAAAAAATTTGCATGTTCACATAAAAAAAAGGTTTAATACTAATATGACATGATGAAATTCATGCATTTACCACATCAATATGATAGTATTAATATAAAAAATTAAAGGCTGTTAAATTTTTCATGTGAATAAACTATTTTGTTGTGCAACTTTAAATTTCTGCTTACATACATACATACATACAAACATCCATTTCATTTTAAAAAACCAGTAGACAATCATACACAAAATTATTCTCAAGTTTACCAAACTTTATATGTACTTTGAACATAAAACTTGTCTGCAACCTTTAGAAATACCATTAAATGTGCCAACATGCAAGCTTGAACAGTTAAGGCCCATTCCCAACAAAACGAGTTTTGGAATAATTCTAAAAAAAAATATTATATCATATTCAAATCATGGGAAATCTGTTTGCACTAACCCAGCAAAGAAAAAAAAAAAAAAATTTATTTTTGATTTCTCAGTTCAAATTTGCACTTCATATGAAAGCAAAATATTACACTAACTTACTGTCCTATATTCAAAGCGGGATTGCCAGTTGGGGAAACACATCAGTAATGTTAAGTACTTGACATATACCTCATTTCATTCAATAAATTACTATTGTTGATATAAAAACTTTTTTTTTTTTTATTTCCAATGGCAGATTATGAACAGTTACAGAACAACGAAAAATAAAAGAAGAACAGAGAAAACAACAAAACATGCTGCAACAGAGTTCATTAATCTAACATATCTCTAGCCTCCCAATATCGCTCGGCGAGAAAAGTCTTGCTCAGAGCAGGACAGTGCAATAGATGTGTGGAGTCCATAGCCTCTCCAGAGCTGCACGGAGTGCATATCGGGAAGGAACAATTTTGAGTCTGTAAAGATGTTTACGCAGGCAGTCGTGTCCAGTGGCTAGTCGGAAATGAGCGACTACTTGGAACATTACATAGATTTGGCATGGCATTCTTCCAGGACTTTTGGGAAACACGGTTATAGAGGTCTTCTTGAGCGCGGACTTTAATTGATTTTTGATAGAGTGGAAGGGTACAGGACGAGATATTTTTGTGGGATTAAAAAGCCCCCTTTAGCCAAGAAGTCGGTTTTCTCATGGCCTGAAACCCCACAGTGGGCAGGAACCCACTGGAGGACTAGTTTTTTCAAGTGATGCCAGTTTTTAATCCCATATTCCAGAAGTGTACTGCACAAAAGGGAGATTCCCCCATCTGTGATATTTGAAAATCAAAATGTTGCTTTTTCTCTTCAAGATACCATTACGCTGAGAATATACAAAAAAAAAAAAAAAAAGTCAATATTCCATATACCATTTTTCAACAGATGTATAAGACTAAAATTTACTAAAAATGTGATCACAAAAAGAGATTAATCAGAATCACTGAAATTCAGATGTCTTTCTAGGAAATTCTACCCCTAAAAAAAAAAAAAACAATTTGGAATATTAGATAACATGAATTAATATCTGACATATAAAAAGTAAGATGAGATGGCCAACTATCTTTTAGAATAATGAAGTCAACATGATTTATAAGAGACTAGCTCAGTAAATGCATGTAGGATGTTAAATTCTCACATAATAAGTTACAATATACTAATTTATGTTTAATAATTATAAATCATCTAATGTATATGAGGGATTTAACAAATATTATAACAAAAATCATTATCTAATTTGAAGTTTCAGATTTTCAATTAATTCCTTAAAGTTATGTTGTTCAATAAGAAGTAACAAAAACAAATACAAAATTTCTTACACTTCTTTTTTAATATTGCAAGGAAATACATTATTAAAATGTTAATTGGCAAAACTGCTAATTGTCAATTCTTTGAACACATGACAAAAATATACATTTCAATTACATTATATACAAACACAATAATATGGCAAAATACGTAATGTACAGCAAACTTGCAAAATACTTTACTTACACAATACACATATCCAGCAAATCATAATATAAATCAGGAATATTCTTCTCACAGACTCATAATGTAAATAGATGACACAATTGCAAGTTATTTAGTAACCTATATACAAGATCAATAGCTCAGCTTATAAGCTTTTTAAAACATTTATCACCATGTTCAGTACAGCTGACTTAGATGATTTTTATAGAATAGAATTAAGCAGAATAGATAATCAAAGCAGAAGTTTTTTAATATACAAATAACAACTTAAAATGTATAACTGAAAACAAATTCACAAATAATGATAAACTATCAAAATGTTAAAAGTTGGGATTTTTTTTTTTTTTTTTTATTCAATATTTAAACTAAAGAATTCAAAGAAGAATTTCATACAATTTTATAACTAGATCATCATCATAATATTATCATGCACTAATATTATATATTGGTAATAATTTCTGGCGAGTATAAACAATGTAACATTAAAATAAAAATATATATGTACAAACAATATTTCAAGCAACATTAAAATCAAAATATATGAAAGAAATTGACAATTTATAAATATATATATTTATATATGTTAAATTTGATGAATTTACATTTGCCTGTTTAAACAAGTGATTACATAAACAAATTTCTACATCTTGAGAAGTTCATAGTTTTTGTTACATGATGTGAATATTTTTTATGACAAAATATATATACATTTCAGAATTAAAGAATATTAAAACTTCTATAAACATTCACTTTTACAAAGTCGGTTCCCTTTTCATTTTCATTGAAAAAAATTCTACCAAAAGATTTACAACTTTATTAAGACAGCACTATATGGGTTCATTAAAACTATTCACAATGGGGCACAACAAAACTTTTGAGGACGACAGTGTTGAAAATCAGACTTAAAATCCTCATTGAATGTAATTGTTCAAAACAATAGCTACACTGTAAAATGAGAAAATTCTTCCACCAACCTAAACAAATTTATGCAAGCTACAAGTTTTAAACAAGAAATCAATCTCCTGCATTATCGTTAATGGAAAATAAATCAGGCAATCAGCTATTTTTCGAAAAATCGGGGAAGATCAATAAAAAAAATTTTGTTGGTAAATATATTGCTAAATAAAATAAAAAGTTTTGAGAGCAAAAGGAATTTTCCTGTTTGTAACATATGTTCATTAATTTCCTAATGGCTATTCATCCAAAAAAAACACTTTGGTTTTGAACAGAAAAATAGTGAAGAAATTCCACTAAATAATATCAACTAATCTTAATGTTCAAGACCGAATGAAAATTATTAAAAAGCATTTGCAATTTTTTATTCCAACCTTTTCACAATCAAGCAAAACACAAATAAGCTTAAAAATTACTTGCTACCAGAACCTAATAATTTAGAAAAGCAAGATTTTCCCATCAAATGTGATAAGACAAACACGCTTTCAGAGAAGGTATATTGCAACTCTAAAATAAGGAAAGTACTAGTAAAATATGACTTAATTATTAGAATTAACAAATCTTAATTAACTTATTTAACACAAAATTAATTTTTAAATTTCGTTCCATAAATAGATCCATCCAACCAGTTTATAACTATTTGTTTATCATATAATTATATGTATATGCTGCAATTTAAATCTGAAAGATATATTTTTACATTCCTCTCTTACATTACATAATCATTTTGAATGCATTTAAATAATTGCATTAATTAGATAAAACACATTTCATAAAAAAAAAAGTTGAATTTTAGTTCCACTTGATTTTCTTATTCAATTAGTATTGAGTATCATTCAATTTTCTAATATAGCAGATAAACTATAGCACAAGATGTACAATATTTAATATAAAGTTATGAATTAAAAGTAGCGTATAATAAGTCATGTATATTAAAAAGAAAAACAAGAAAATCTGCTTTAAGGTTGTACATCATTCAGATATTTTTTTTAGTATGAATATTTAGATACTTTAATACAAGTCACTAATATATTCAAAAGCATTACTATTTTCAACATAAGGAAGATAAAGAAGTTTAATAATGAATATTTTGTTCAATGTGGTTTTTATACTTTTAAAATAAATATCATTATGCAAGGAATATCCATTTAATTTTCATAAGCTACAAAGGAAAAAAAGTGGTAAAGGTAATGATAAAAAAGTAACTAATCATGGAATTATAGTAAAATTTTATTTAGATTAACTAGCCATTATTGATATCATGCAGTTGGACCTTGCTATCCTGGGAGTGATAATGATACAATTTATGAAAATTAAAAAAAACAGAAAAATATTACTTGGGACATGGAATAGTGGGATTCATTTCATTACACTAGGCCAATAGTTCTTAAAGCATTTTTAATTTGCAACTTTAGTCATTGATATAAAAAAAAATATATGAAAAAACATTATATTCTGTTTAAATGTAAAAAACAGCTTTCAAAAGATGTGCAAATAATCAAAAGAACTGAAAATTTAAGTTATTGTAGAACTTGATAAAAATCAAAAAGAGAAAATATCAAAAAGTAACTTTTAACAAGAAAAGGAAAGCAATTTTCTTGTCTTTTTTTAAAATAATACCTCAAGTCAGAATCCCCTTTTTTTCCTACATCAAGTGCACAGTCGTGTCGATTATTGGAGTACCTGGGAATTAAATCCCCCATGCCTCCTGTTATAAAATTAAATGCATAATTAGAAAAAATTACCAAAATTAAAAATAAAAAGCAACAAAATTGTTGAAAAAATAGCAGCCAAATAAAATTTAGCCTTAGTAAAGTTGTCAGAATTAATCAAAATCAAGTGCAATGCATGTTGTCATATGTTAAAAGTGCATGGCTTCATCTGATGAGCAGAGAGGACATACATCATTAGTAGCTACACCAATATAGTGCAAATGTTTTAAGAAAATCATGTTTTGTTGAGAGTCGGAAATTTGCTGCAAAAACTGAATCCAAACTTTAAGAAATATTGTCCTAGGTGATTAAACTATAGGTTATTGGAATTCATAATTTTTTTTTATATGTGGGAACATATGTAATTTTAATGTTATGACATTTTTAATAGAAGTATTAAGATATAAATAAGAAAATTCAGAAGTGAAATATTTTTATATTAGCTTAAAAGGTGAGGTAATGTAGCTTATAAATGAAGATATAATTTTTACATTCTTTTTCAATAGGTGCAATACTATACATAATTCATTATAATTCTTAGCTAAAGCACTTCCTTCAATCATTTGTCCTGCTAACTGCTTTAGTAGATCATTTAATCTCAGTATAATTAAATTCTGATTTGCATTCCTTCAAAGCTTTCTGAAGACATGCAATATTTAAGTTGAATTGTTAATTATCAGATTGAATCCCCTTTTTGTGTTGCACATGAAAGAATGATGTTTTTTATTGTTATCCATATTTAAGCATGACTATTAAATTATAATGAAATTAGCTTAGCAGATTTTCAATCATCTTAAATAATGAATAATTATTACATGGTCCAAAATCTTTTTTATAATTTTTTTTTTTTTAACCAATGAGAATAGAATATTAATTCGTATGCAAATAACAATATAAACTTGCAAAATAAAACATTACTTTAATATATATATATAAACACACACATAGGAATAATTTATCTTCAAATTAATATAGATATTCTCTTCATAAACAAGTAATTATGAATTATACACATACTTTTTAGGCTTTATTTATCAATAAATAATAAGTCAGAGTTCCCATTTAACCTACAATTTTTTTTATTAAAATTTATGTTTATATATTTTCTTATATGAATATCACAGATTTTACATATTTATAAATTTTTAGCTAACAGGTAAAGAAACATTTCTACAGATAACACACAATAATCAATCAATAAAATTTTAACAAAAAAAAGGGGGAACCCTGCTTTTCACCGGATCATTACAACCAATCATGATTTCAAATACAAATATATTAAATTATGTAAGAAAGCATTCTGAATCTCATCTGTGAACTATTTTTTAAAACTGTTTCAATCCTTACACATATATTTATTAGGAGCCAACATAAAAAGTTGTCAAAGTAAATTTGTGGCAAATAATAAATTTAAAAAAAAAACTTACGCTTTCATAAAACAGTCTTTATGAAGAAAATGATATGAATTAAAAACTATGTACAAAAAAAAAAAAAAAAAAAAAAAAAAAAAAAAAAAAAAAAAAAAAATTGTTTTCTGAATTTTCAAGCCAGGAACCTGCTGCGATCACCTCTTATTCTTGCAGAGCGTCGTTTACTGCCTTTGGTTTTCCGGCAAAGATTGCATTTAAAAACATCAGGAACATTATTTGGCCTTATCTTAGCACAGGACATGTGTAACCATGTTTTACATTGTGTACACTCAATCATTGCACGTCCATAATATGGTTTCATGCAAAAGCATGTGACAAGATTCCAGGAATCCTCTGAAAATAAAAGCAAATGACATGAATTTTAATCTACATTTATTTAATTAAATTTTAATCTATATATATATATATATAAATGAATGTTTGCCCCACATAATGCGTCCATTAACATTAATCTGATTGGGATGAAACTTCAGTAAATTGTTGTTCA
Organism: Caerostris extrusa; assembly: GCA_021605095.1. Classification (NCBI taxonomy): domain Eukaryota; kingdom Metazoa; phylum Arthropoda; class Arachnida; order Araneae; family Araneidae; genus Caerostris; species Caerostris extrusa. The sequence goes on along the minus strand of BPLR01008788.1, from coordinate 20,482 downwards.
CACAAATGCCAAAGTTTTTGAATTAGTACAACAATTTTATAATAAGCGGTGTTTGAGTTAAGTATGTTTACTCTACATGAGTTCCTAAACCATTAATATAATTGTCGATTCTTTCCATCTAAAGAAGGTTTTTGAATTAGTACAACCATTTCACAATAGGTTCAGTATAATTCCGACGCCTACCAATTTATCACCCTGGTAAAAAGTTTGTAGAAAAGACCTGAGCTGTCTATGACATCTCATACAAGTGCTTTCCTAAAACAAAGAGACACCATAGCTGTTATTCTGAGCCAGTGCAAGCGAATTCAAATAAAGGGATGAATTTAAACATTCATGGAGATTATTTTAACTTGTTGTGTATTTGAAGATTACTTTGGCTTAAAAACTTTGCAACCTTCCAATAAACAAGACAAACTGGCGCAGGGTAAAGAAACGGATCTCCCACCACGAGGTTCAAATCTGAACTCAGCTCCTTTCGCTATTTCTGCTATGTTGTGTACCTAAAATATATCTTTCCGACTAGTAACACGTTAGGTTTTATGTTTTTTATCTCCCTTTTTTTTTTGTTAGGAAAAATATAAAAGAACATCAATTCTGATAACGGCCTTTTTTTTTTTTTTTTTTTTTTTTGAGGTGGGATATTTAATCATTTGCTTTTCAGATCACTACTACTACTACACCACACCACATCACTGTGCCTAGAGCTGAGATCACTACTACAGCTCTCATCATTCAGTATAACCCATTCACTGTTTCTTTACTTTTTTTCAATAGTCTTGTGGCATCGACAACTGGTCCCTAATTGCACCGAATTTAAACTTAACTTAAATTCTTTTAAATTTTAATTTAAAATTTTTATTTTGCATTTTACTTTTATTGATTTTTAATATTTTTAACTTTTTTTGAGTACCATTTAATTAATTTAGAAATTTTTATCTGGTAATTTTTATTTACTAACAATAAAGCAGCCAATTAAAATTGTAATTTTATCTATGAATTAAGATGAGGAGGTTAATCCCCATTGGTACTCCGTAATCGGTATGCCAATTGCCACTTCACAATAGGTGGAGCACAAGTTTTAAGATATATTTGCTTGTCCCACATGCATTCCTATATCATTAATAGATTGCGATGAAACTTTGGCAAATAAAATTATTATTGCCTCAGCATACATGCTATACTAACAGCCAAAAACAATTATATAAAAGCTATCAATTTCAACATTCAAAATGAAATATTAGATGTACGACTAGTGATGATTTGGTAACAACTATAGTGTTTATATAAACAATAATGGAAAGTACCAAAATATTATATATTTAAGGTAGCAGAAATCTGAAAGATACATGTACAAAAAAATAAAACTAAGTATTTTTCTATCGAAAAATAAAATTAATATTATGTTTAAATCTTATTCTCTTCTGGATTACAGAAATATACTTGATAAGAATATAAATAATTTATTAGTACCTTCATCGGAATCTTTTTTCATTTTTGATGTATTCATTACTATCATCTTCTAATGAGAAACTATCATTGGTTCTTTCAGAATTAGTAGAAAAATATCTGATTCCTGAAATAAGCAAAGTTAATTATTAACAAACAAAACAAATTTGAATTTATGTGGATTCTTAACAAATAAATTAATACAATTAAATAATATTAATGTACAGCAAGGTCAACCTAAAAGGATAAAAATTAAATGATTTTTAATATGGCTTTTAATTGGTTTAACACATTAAAATGGATTAAAAGGACAACCTTTACAATGAGTTTTCTCCCTAAAAAAAAACTCATTTGGAACATTGTTCTTGTATGCAGGGATGAAACAAATTAGTTAGCTTTAAAACATCACACACTGATACAAAATAATCTAATATATGGTGTAAAGTTATTTGCACAGAAAAATTCAGAAATATTTTCTTTCCTGGAGGACATCAAATTACTAACCACAGGGTGCTTTACATCAAATCTCCAGTGATGGCAAAAGAATAAGATCTTGACAGTCAGTTTTCAGCATTCTGACAAAAACCTACTGTTTGTCTCCTGAGCTCACTCAAGAACCTCTAAAAAAAACTCTTTAAATAAAAATGTATTGATAATTTTCTTTAAAAATTATAAATTCTGATTGTGTTAAAAAAAGCACTGTATTTTAATAAAATAAGCAACTTTTTTTTACTGAATGAATTTTATTACATAACAGAAATTTTTTTACATCTTATTATTTGACTTTTAAATAACAGTTGTATTTCGCCTTGAAGTTCAACTTGATTTCTGAAGATAATTAAAAAAAAAGAACACATTGATTGTACACATTTTTTTCTAATAGGAAAAATTCTGTACATGAATAAACTTAACATGAAAGTATAACTGCAAATTAAATATAGTAAACTGCATTAGAACTGTTTTTGATACAATAAAATTAAATTTTTTTATAAAACTGTAACATAATATATGTAAGATAGCTTTTTCCCATTAATATTATATGAAACTTATTTACCTTTTATATTTACAGATTATGTAAGAATAACATACATAATTTTAAAATATTAACACACTATAACAGTAAGTAGTTTAAAATAATGACCCATTAGCTTTAAATGTTTCATATATAATGAAACAGACCGCATAGCTAATTAATCAAATTTCAATATACATAAAAATAGAAAAAATTCAAACATGAGAAAAATAACATAAGGCAAATATCAAATAATGACAAATTTTATGCAATACTATAATTTGAACAATTAAACGTAAATTTACTACCGATGAGCGAAATTTTTAAAAGTTTCAGCTTTTTTTTTTTTATCTCAAATATTGGTATCTACAGATAAAATATTTAAGAAACTCAATGGAGAAAAATAGCTCATTAAACATGTACAAAAAAAATAAATAAATTTGTACTACATAAAATGTAATCATTAATAAGTTAGTATTTTAAAAACTTAGTTGTTTAGATGCAAATAAAATATATTTACACTCAACATAAGTTGGTTTTTATTTTTGGAAGGAGAAAAACAACAAAGATGCAATTTTATATTTTAAACAAAAAAATTTCTATATAATTATGAGAAATAATTTACGTAATTATATGAAAGCAGGGAGCTACAATCGCATGTAAAAATGGTATCTATATATATATCAACTTGCCCTTCTCTATTAATGAATTTCAAGCTAAAAAGTGAAACTGAAGAATTCTACATAATTTCAATATTTAGCAATGATGGCTTTAATACATTTAACAGTTAGATTTTCTTCTCATATACTAATTTTCAAACCTATTTTTAGTTAGCAATATTGTAGCTAATTTTGTTTCCTCACTGATAACATTTATTATTTCACAACAAAATGGATATTGTAAACAGGCAAATGTCATATGCAAATACGTCATAGAACAAATTAAGATATGGAAATAATCTAAAATAATATAAAGGGATAATTACAAAAAAAAAAAAAAAATGCACCTATTAGCAGTATTTTAAAAACACAGAAATCATGTTTAAAAAAATTCATAAAGAAAAGTAAGATTATTTTTTAATATATATATATATACTACTGAATTTTATCATTGATAGCAATCAAACAGAAATGCCTATTTCTCCTTTTCCATACTTGCCCATTACATTTGATTTCTTAATGGTAGGAAAAGATAGTTTAAAAGAAATATCAAATTCACACAGATCCCAAACTTTGATAAGATATCAGTTTCTATTATATTTAAAAGTTTTTTTATGTTTAGAAAAAGACAAAGCAGCAAAATTATAAATTAACCATTAGCATTTTTATTTTTCACAGAATAAATATAAGCCAGCTCTTTACAATAAATTTAGATGAACATTTCTCCATCAGAACAATTAAGAAATTAAAGACATAGCTTAGCAAAATTAATATGAATACATTAAGTTTTATAACTTAATGTAGGTAAGGGTGATATAAAGTAATCTGAGTTTTTAGAATTTTATATCTATTTAAAATGTACTTAAAGGCAAAATATTTCTTTCTAATTAATATTAAATGACAATTTCAATAGTTTTGTTTTATGCTTGCTAATAGTAAGCTCAGGAAGGAAGGGGGAAGGAATGGCAAACATACACTACTACTTTCCAATATAAAGGACCATCGTTATTACTACAAGATTCCCATACATAACTATATCTGCCCTTTTTAATATTATGTAATGTAGCATTTTTTTTTTTTTAATTCTTATTAAAACACAACAAACTACAGAGTTGATTTAAATATCCTTTAAGGTACTAATATGTGTGCTAGAGTTATTACAAATGAAGATTTAATTCCGGAAAAAAAATTTAATGCATAATATTGCACAGTATTTTGAAATGAAAATATAAGTATTGCAAGTGCAAAAACTTCATGAAAACTTGGTACAAAAAGCTTATACTTACCAATATTAAATTTTCCTTTTCTTCTTTAAGTAATCTTGCAGACTAGCAGTTCCTTTTGATAATAAAGGAAAATTGTAATAGCGACAATACGTTTATTTGTGCATATTATTGATAGTTGTTTAATAAATTTTTTTTTTTTTAAATCGAATAAATTTTTTATAGAAAGCTAGAATTATTTTCCTTGGAATCAGTGAGCTTTTATAGCAAAATAACAGATACAAATAAAAATGACTGAAAATTCAACAAGTATTATTATTATTACATATTTGGGGTTTTTTTGTAGTCTGTAATTATTGCTAAATTTTTCTAATCTATGATTGGTATCTTCATATTTATAAAAAGGTGGTATAAAGCAGCCTTAAATCAAATTTCTAAAAACTATGATAGGAATATTACAGAAATAAAACTTGAATATTATAGAAACAACCTGAAACTACTAATATTCAATTTCTCTCTATTGAGTTTCTTAAACATAACTGATACACCCTGGTAAGTACAAAATTCACTTTCAATGACTATTACCATTTACAAACTAAGAACAAAGCTGCTGAAAATTTTTACACCATTTAGAAAGGTGAGATGTAATCCTCTTGACGGCCACCATGAGAAACCGCTGTGGCAGTCACAGCTCCATAGCAGCAGGGAGATTGCTATTCAATGTAAAGAAATTATTAAAATGGGGAATGATAGAATTAACAATGTTTATTTATTACCGAAAATATTACAGCCTGAAGACTGAAAAGGATCTACTAAAATAAGACAAGGGAAAAAATCTTGTTCCAACAAAAAGTCATTGCTAAAAATTACTAAAGCGGAAAGCATTTATTATTGATTTTGCAAATCTAATTAAAGTTGCTAGAAAGGAATAGAAACACTATGCTTTCACCATGTGAAGCTGTAATTATTAGAAGTAATCAGTTATGTATCAATGATTAACTTTTGTAAAATAAGTAAATTATGACACTTATGATATTGCCTACAATAATTTTTTTTATAAAAACTCAAAAACTTTTACCAACCTATTGAAAACTGTTAGGATCAAATAAACCTTGAATTAGATGATTTTCTAAAAGCTTCATACATTACATCTCATAAGTAAAATATTCTGAACAATAATCAAAAAGATAAAGAAAGAAGAAAACTGGATATTTTTCAGACATGAATTCTAACCAAAAATTTATTTCAATATTAGACTTACCTTGTCATTATCTATTTTATATTTTTCATGTTGTAAAATCAAGTCACAAAAGAGTAATAATCTATTTGGTGGACTGCCATTTGAATATTCATCCTAAAAAAATATTTAAAAAATATAATAATTCATAAATTTGATTTGAATTTATTAATTATCATTTAAAGCATGAATTATTTTACATTTAACAAAACCGATATTTTAAAATTCTGGAAGTAATTTTATTATTATAAATTAATTTTATATTTAAATATTAATTTATATTTTATTCATATAAAAGAAATTTTTTGGAAACTTAAGATCAAAGCTTTGTTTTCACAGTAAACAAATATTTGGTGGATTGCCATTTGAATATTCATCCTAAAGAAAATATTTAAAAACTTTATATATAACAATTCATTTAAAAATTTAAGCATGATTTATTTCATTTAATAAAACCAAAACTGATATTTTTTAAATTCTAACCAGTCATTTTATTAACAAAAATATTTAAATATTGTTAAAATTTTATTTTTTAGAATGAAATAGGCCTAATACTCACATGAATATTTTTCCATTTACTTGTTTTACCTAAAAAAAACAAAAAATATATTATATTATAACATAAAATGATTACAAATATTTATTATAATTTAAATATAACTGATTATTATTTTTAAATATGAGGTTTTATAACAAAAATGAGGTATCAACACATGTGGCTTATACTCCTAAAAACTTACTTAACATCTTAAGAATTTGAGAAGTGAAATGTTTTTTTTTATTTCATTTGAAGGATTAGATTACAATTATATATTATGTATATATATTTTTAAGCATTTGATGATGTTTACAGAATATACATATTCAAACATATTACTGCAATTACTTAGATTACAAAGAACTTACTTGTGTTAACTTTTAAAGCAATTAAAGGAAATTTTTTAATAACTTAAAAAAAATAATAATAGAAATAATGCTTCAAAAGACGATGTTTTAACAATTTTTATAATAAAAAAAAAAAATGTCAAGTTTAGGGGATGCAATCATTTGTCAAAAATATAAACACATTACCAATGATTTAGCTACATGAAAAGTTTTCAATTTTTTTTTTTTTTTTTTTTTATCATAAAATTGTTAAAACACTTCATTTCTGAAAACTAACACTAAAAAAAAATTCCTTTACAACCTTTTAAATTTTTTAGTAAAAAAAATCGGATATTTATTTATTCATAGAAGATTTTTATTTAATATTAATATAATTATTTTCAGGACAGAAAGGAAATTAGACGGCTGATTCAGTTTTTGTTTGATTTGAAGAAAGAAAATATATTAAATATATTAAATTAACAAATTCGTACACAATTTTGTTCGATGTCATTTAATTTCTTACTGACGCCGATCGGAGATTTATTATATAAAATGTACAGTATTAAAGTAATAGAACTGTTAAGAATATTCTCGTCAAAATCGAAATTTCATGTTTGAATTCTACATGAGCTTTTGTAAATAAGCTGACTTCATATAGCGTCGTTGTCAAAATGGCGAATTAGAAGAGGAAAAGCAGTATCTAGGCTACTAATATTAGCATACGTTTTGTTCCATTCACTGATATTTAAATAATAACTTAATAAGAAAAATTATTTACAAATTTAATTAAGTAATTTCAATTATAATTATAAAACCAAAACTATAACACTAAAAATTCAATATTAAATTTTTCTTAAATTAGCTTTTGAAAACAATAACATAACTTAAGATTTAGAAAAGTTAGAAGTTCATATCAAGATTCATTTGAAAAATAAAATTATATAATAAACTTACTCTTGTAATATTCACCCATCTTAAAACGACGTTTGAATAAAGCATAAAATACTACCAAAAAAAATGTTGCGATAATTTAAAGATACGATGCGTTGAGAAAAAAAAGTTCGTCGTATCGTACAGATTAAAATAAATAGATTGCAGGCAAAATTTTTAAGTTAAGAAATTGCAATTACTCTGAGAAAAAATCGACTTAACCTTTCGATGAAATCCGACTAAACTCGTACAACGAAAGAAATTCAAGAAGCCAGTGCTAGGCTTCTTCTCTAACAAATTAGCTACCAACAAGCCTCTTCGGAAAAAAAAAATGATGAAAATAACACTAATGAAATATAACTTAATTAAATATATTATTTAAAAATAAAAAAGATTTACATAATAATTTATACATATATTTTATTATTATTTTCCTGTTTTAAGCTAGATTTTATAAATGCAAATCACAAAATTACAATCACTCAGAAGTCTGTTTGCATTCTTTCCTTCCCACTTTTATCTTCACGTTTAGCTTAAATTCAGGTTAACTTTTCGACGCAGAAATCTTAACGATTATTATAATTTATTTTAGTTGTTTAATTATAATTTATTGTTTACCAATAAAGCCTCTCTTTTAGTATATGGATAAATTGAGATAAAGCAGTTTTTTTTTGCGAACAAGTATCTCAAATTGTGACTTGTGAGCACGAAAGAAATTCCAAAGTGCTTTTGGATATAGAGTTCTATCATACTCATGGTTATTCGACATGTTTGAAGATGCTTATTATAAAACAGCAGTAATTCTACAATGTCTAGGAAAAGTCTCATAACCCTGTCTACTATGGGGCGCCCCATATGTTTTTCCTTGTGTGATCTCATTTTCACTTTTCGTTTCAAATACTAGTAGCACTTCATGTGTTCTAAATCATTGTTTAAATGATCTATTGATCTGTAGTTTTGTCTATTTCTTTCGTGTCCAAATATACTCTTTGTATTGTTATTCTTTTGGTTACCAGAGAGTGTCGACAACGTATATGGTATTTCAGAAAGAAATTTGGATTCCTGAAATTTTAAATTTTTCAGTGATTTTTGTTATTTTAAATTTTGGAGTGTTTTTTTTTTTTTTTGAGGCAGGTCTCATTTCCACTTCTGCAAATTTTAGGAAGAAAAATATTTGGATAAATTGAGATAAAACAGCGTCAGCGAGCATACATCTCTTCTGTACCAGCATTCAGTAATACAAAAACCAAAATTAACTTCAAATTACTAAAACGCTAGATCATCAGATTCTTTTAACTCGTAAAATTAGATTGGATCTTTTTCGCAAGTGAACACATTCAAAATAAGGGTAAATAATATCTTAATAACTTCAAAGATATTTCTACTCTTTCAAAAGAAAACTCTCAGTTTCACAACGAACACATTTTATTAACATCAATTTTTTACATTCTACAAGAAATTCCACTGTTAACAGGAAAAAATAGAAGTTGTTTTAAGGACAGGAAATTCCGGAGTTGAGTTGTATACAATTTCGCTCGCGTACGCGACAATCTACCTATCTAAGTTGAATAAAGATATCGAGTGCCTGAACGCGAAGAATTTGAGTATCTACTCAATGGTATGTGATGGCAGTATGAAAGAAAAGTCATGATAAATAGACAATAGTAATCGTATGAATTAGAGAAAAAAGAAGAATGTAAGAAAAATGCAAATCATCGGTGATGTAAATCATAACAAGAAATTCATGATCAATAGAGAGTACAGATCAATGGAGCAAAAAGTAGAGCAGGAAAGATTATGCGTTGAAGTAAAATATCTAAAAAGTGATAAGTGAGCAGGAAATTATGGTGGTTTGAGGCTTACGCGACAATCTCAAAGCACTAAGTCAAGTTTAAGTCAAGTCTTGACTTGTGGGTTTTTCTTACAAGAAGCGTATTATCTTTTGCTTTTTTGAATGTAAACATGCCCTCGAAAGATAAACTTCTATTAATAGAAATTAAAAATATTCCCATCTATTTGACAACAATGATAAATGGTACAAAAAAAAAAAAAAAATGGGGACAATGCATGGAGCGATTGAAAAAGCATTTTGATTAGAGGAAAGACTATTTTTTTTTTAAATAATCAGTTCCCAGAATTTTATTTACTAATAATTATTCTCCAGGCAAGTTTTATGTGATCCATTTATTCGTTAATTTTTAAATTATAATTCATTTTCAAATTAACTGTATAATTAGCATTTACAAATTAAATAGTGCAGTACCTTTAATAGTTTTGGTTTTGTTTTTTTCCGATTTAGTTTTTTTCTATACCTATAAAAGAAAAATATATCTGAATTCTAGTCCACTATATTGTTGTAAGCAATTCAATAATGATTCTATTGACAATACTTGTAATATTTACAAATTAATTATTATAGGATCATTAATAGTTATTGAGATCTATTATTTTTCCATAGCTCTAAATGAAAGTATTTGTTATATATGAACATAATATTATTATATTATTGTTATTCTATATTTTATTAAATACTTATTCTCAGAAATGCTTTGTATTGCTAAATTGTACATAGTACAATCTGTTATACTTCTTCATCAATATTTGCTATAAGAAAAGATTATTTTATTGGGAAATTAAAAGTTCCACATTCCTTACAAATATGGAAAAAGCGAAAATAGTATTTTAATTCATTTAGGAAGATAAATATCTCATTTTGAGAAATTTCAAGGAGAGATGCAAGTTGTGTTATGAAAATGGGTTATACAAATATGGAAAAGAGTATTTTAATTCATTTAGGAAGATAAATATCTCATTTTGAGAAATTTCAAGGAGAGATGCAAGTTGTGTTATGGAAAATGGGTTATAAGAAATATGGAAAATATCTCATTTTGAGAAATTTCATTTTAAAAAGGGGTTCACAAATTAGGAAGATAAATTTAGGAAGAGGAATATCTCATTTTGAGAAATTTCAAGGAGAAATGAAAGTTGTGTTATACGTGTCTGTGCTCGTGGCGCAACAGAAAGGCACCGAGCGGAGCTTAAAACGTGCAGTATAAATGTCAATGAAATGAGATAACAGACTTTTTTTTTTTTCCATGAACTCATTTCCTGCACCGATCAAGTGACATCCATTTCTGCTTTGGTACGAGCTCTATGCGATATAAGTCGAACTTCAAGGGAGACGACAAATAATTAGAGTTATAGAGTTTTCGACTTATGGAGGATTTCGACTTATGCGGATTTTGTAAGGAAATATTTGACTTGTAGAAGTTTAGATTCTTTCAAACTTATTTGTGTTAGAGAGGTAAAATCAATAAAAATTCAAGTTACACAGGTAATAAACATGTTTATTTGCAACTTAAAAGTTATATTATGTACTACAATAAAAATCAAAATAATTCCGAAAAACAAACTTAAAATTAAAAATATTATGTATTAAAAAGGTCAGTTACTATTATTATTATTTTTTATTTATTTATTATTATTATTTTTGCTTTAGACAATTTGATCGTTCTCTATCTATAGCATTATCTAAACTATAAAGAGCAGAAAATTCTTTTTCTTCCCAGTTGCTATTTCATAGAATTGGTTATTCTATTTACTATATACTCATACATTGTTTTCTAATAAACAATGACGTGCATTGTTGCCAAATCCTTAAAGTCGGTAACTTATTTTTCTTCGAGCTATAGAGGTAATTAGTTTCAAGGTTGTAAAAGATTGTAAAATCAAACATTGCTAATGTTCGAGATACAGAGGTCCAATTTTTTTTTTTTTCGAATTACGAAGGGAAAATATATACCAAAATGGCTTGTGGGGATTGACTAATTATTTCGACATATAGAGGGTTGAAATTTCGAGTAATGGAGGTTTTGGGGGCTTGAAGGGAACAAAAAAAAAAATTTCCAGTTGCGGAGGTTTTCAACTTATCGAGGTTCGACTTAAAGAGGTTCTATTGTATTATATAATGTATAGTAATATTTAAGGTTTAATATTATACATTGTAAAATAATATTGTAAATATATTATACAAATATATATTTTTTTTCATTTGCAGTTGGGCGCTGGCCGTAGTTTGCTATCCCTCACCTAACCTATGGAAATAAAATTATTATTATAATAATTTTGAATTACTAAAGATTCCTTTTGCTTTTTAGTACGCATTGCATTGTGAGTCCTTAAAAAATAAACAAACACCAATAAATAACCAAGTATAAAGAAACACCGTTTAATTTAAACTACGAAATATTTTTTTTTTAAAATGATAATAATGATATGTATTTAAATTTTATAAAAAAATGAAGGAATGCAATTAGTTGGATTGCCGATTTCGTTATTTAAATTTTTAATAAGATTTTGTTTCCAAATGCTTTTCTTACGCATTTTATACAAAAATGAAGGAATGCATATTAGTTGGATTGCCGATTTCGTTATTGGAAAATTAACTTTCATCAGAATCATTTCAAGTATTTGCTGAAGTTTCCAGCGGCCTGGTGGCCAAGCGGCTAGCGCTCTGGCATTTGGTATCACAGGTTTTAGGTTCGAATCCTGACGGTGGCATGGATGCTTGTGAGTGGTTCGGGATCCACTTTAAACTGCAGGTTCCGGTCTGTTTAACCCTCGTGTACACAAGATGACTGTCGAGCGACAAATCAAACCAAATTCAAAGTTTTCAAGGAATACTTTTAAACTACAACACATATAGTTGTAGTTTAGAGAAAATATCAGCTCATACGGTGTTTTATGTCACGAAGAAAGCATTTTTATAAGGCGATGGATTATAGTAATATTTATAAAATTCTAATAAAGAAACATTAAATTACTAGACTAGGGATTTCCTTGAAAAAATTTCAAAAATGACTCATCCACAAGATCGTACTTTCTCGGTGGTTAAAGGGATAAATACATTAAACCCTATTATAAAAAAAAAAAAAAAAATCAAACGGTTGTACTAAATAAAAAATATTTTAACTGAGTATTAAGAATCATGAGTGGAAATAGAAACAAGTAAAAATATGTTGTCATTCCCATTAGAAACTGTTTGTAGACGATTCTTGAACTTAATAGTTTAAAACTGCAATTTTATTTTCCCCACTGAGCTGGAGCGATGGGTGAGCTGAGCATTGAGTTTCGAAATTAGTGTGAGTCGTCTATACCACGATATATCTTATAGCGCAATAAATCTTGTTCCGTTAAGTTCAATGAGGGTATTGAAGGTATATGAGAAGGGTATTGCGAACATTGTGAAAGTAAAACAGCGAGAGATCCATGGGAGAGCTCGTTTAACATTGTGAGGGCAAAATGCGAATATACAATGTTACTATCCCCAAGGTTCACCGTAGGTAAAACCGAAGATCTTAGACATCGACCATTATAGTGGAGAATGTATAAGGTAAAAAAAAGGGCGCTGCATTCGAAAATAATTTGAAATTTAGGCTTCTTATTTAATTAAATAGTATCCCTACTACAGTGCATATTATATATATTTTTAATTTAGTAAATTTCGTTTAGAATAAATGTTAATAAAGTATGAAACACGAGATTTAAACTTTAAAAAAAAAAAAATTTTCGACATTTTGGACTGGACACCAGATGAAAAAGTAATACATTTAGTTAAGAAATAAAATTTAATTATTATAGCTTTTAAGTTATTATAAATAAACACACATTCCCTAGAAGGAGCCTGTATCCTTTACAGGGCATGTCCTCGAGTAGCGGATTGGGGAATGTCTCCATCGGATTTTCCGTTCGGTATTAGAAGGGAAATAAAATACCTCCCTACCTACAAAATAAAAAAAATAAAAAAAAAAAAACCTACAAAATAAAAATACCTACATGCAGAAGTCTAACCCTCTCGAAGTAATGGCAATCCTTCTCCTCATGAGGAATCAAGTACCTATCTTCAGTGATTCAAGGTCTGCCTTACAGGTTCTTAATAAAAGGTTTCTCAAGTAGGATCTTAAACATTATATCTCTTTTAGAATAAATCCACTGCTTGCACAGAATATGTATCCTGTATTGTGTTCCTGCTCATGGATTTGGAATTTAAGGAAACTGCTGATTATTTGGCGAAGAATGCCACAAGTCTGGATCAGACTGTCATTCCTACTTCCTTGCAGATGCAAATGCAATGATAAAATCTAAACTTGCAGTTCGTTCTAAGATTAAAACTAAATACCAAATTACAGAACTAAATATCGACAGAAAACAGCTACTACTCCTATAAAATTAAGGATAAAGCATCACAAAAATAAGAAAAATTCTGCTAATGGCAATAGAAAATACTAAAAATGCGGCAACTCCCCTGATGCCGATCTACTCCTCCTCATGTCTTTGATTGCCCAGCTGTTGCAGCCGCCATAATTGTCTGGACCATCCCTTAGAAGAGGGTATATACTCCGAGCTGGCAATCAACATAGCCAATATTACTCGGGAAGTACCAAGATATTTGATTTTCTTGTACTCTTCAAAGGATACGTCAACATCACACGCATTTCTTGCTTTATAGACAAATTATTATATGAAATTAAGGGAAGGTAACCAATAAGCGAATATAAATGTGAAAATGACGTCAAGTCAAATTAAGAAATTTCAAAAAAACATAATTTTGTTTGCAGAACTAATAATAATACTAGTAGAGTACTTGCTTCTATCGCTCGCAATATCGACCCAGACATTTTAGCACCTTAACGCCCACTAGACTTGGTGCTAATTCAGTTTCAATAATTGATCTTGCAATTACTAATAACTTCCATTTCACCCATTCTATCAACTCTCAGTGAACTCTCTTCCGATCATAATCCTTTTATCTTAAAATATAATTTTACTTATCCTACCATCCCTATCCCCAGTAAAACTAGAACTATTTGGTCTAAATTTACTACCACCCTTGATAAAAATATTACCTATTCTACTAATAACATTAATTCATTTCAAGATATTGAAAATGAAGTAACTAATTTTACCAATGCCATTATCTACGTTCACAACTCTGCTTCTAAAAATATCGCTGCTAACAATAGTAACTATTTGCCTCCATACATTAAAACTTTAATTACTCAAAGAAATCATGCGCGCAAAAATTGGCAAATTTTCAGAGATCCGCAAAGCAAAACTCATTACAACTATACTCAAGCACTTGTCAGAAGGACTATTTCTGAATACAGCAAACTTCATGGAATGATCACCTCCAAACTGTAAACAGTCAAGAAGGTTCTTTTTTTGGAAGCTTCGAAAGACTTTAAGAGGAAAAAATCCTCTATTACCACCCCAAAAAACTATCAATTGCACAGCTACAACTAATTCTCAAAAAGCCGAAATTTTGGCAGATTGCTTTCGGGCGCAGTTTCAGGAAAATAACGTTAATGATCCTCAGAATTCTAAAGCTTTTTATGACTCTATCTCTAACTTTAACTCCATCTATTTTGCTCCAAAATTGTTAATACTAAAGCTTCTACTATTATCGATTTCATCAGTGACTTAAGATTAATAAAACCCCTGGTATGGATACTATTACAAATAAGATGCTGAAAAATATTCCTTTAAAAGCTATTTTTAAAATTTACAAATTGCTGACGCTGCCATTCATTATTCTTATTTCCCTGATTGTTAGAAAAAGCTCGAATTTTGCCCATTCATAAGAAAGGTAAAGATCCAACTTTCCCTTCTAGCTACAGGCCATTTCTCTTCTTTCTTCATTAAGCAAATTAATAGAGAAGGTTATTTTGACTTATCTAAAACTAAACTAAAAATCTTCTCATTCCCAAGCAATTTGGCTTTTACTGAAAAATTATCTACAACGCTCAACTACTTAATCTCACCTGAAACTATTTTCGAGGGATTTTCCAGGAAATTAGATACTGCTGTGGTTTTCCTTGATGTAGCAAAAGGCATTTGATAGAGTTTGGGTCAATGGGTTAATCCATAAGTTAATTATTTTCAACCTTTCTCCTTTTCTAATTAAAATTATTCAAAATTATCTTACTAATAGAACTTTTGTGGTCTCCATTGGTAACACAGATTCTTCTGTTCAAAAAATCAGGCTGGTGTTCCCCAGGTTCAATACTTGGACCATTTCTCTACAATTTTACGTTAATGATATTCCGCAAATTTATAATGTGAAAATCAGTCTTTTTGCAGCACTCCTCACTCCAAGGTCGTCAACAATTTTATCATTAGTAAAAACCTTCAGAATTATATTAATCATCTTGAACAATGGCTTATAAAATGGAAAATTCAATTAAACGCTGAGAAAACCGAAGCAGTACTATTCATGCGTAAAAGGGTTCTTAATACCCTTCCATCAAAATTTATAACAATCCTATTAATTGGGCTGGGCTAACTAAATATTTGGGTGTAATTTTAGATCGTAAATTAAATTATGCTCCTCACATTAACTATCTTAAGGATAAATTTAATAGATGCATTCGTGTACTGTATCCACTCATTTGTAGGATTTAATTTAAACGTTGTAGACTTATGAAGGACCAACGACACTAAAATAGTTTGATAAGTTTATTATCTCATCATGATTAAGATCATCAGGATGAGTGATTTTATTTCAACTTATCAAGAGCAATTTAAACCGTGTAGAATGAAAGTATTCAGTAAAGACATTCAAACCTACGTGGGACAGCGGCACAACGGATAACGCTCTGACTACTGATCAGGAGATTCCCTGCTCGAATCCTGGCTGGCTCGACCTATTCGCATTTAGCCTTTGTTTTACTCACAATTACAATTACACCTCATTTAAATATTATAGTTTAAAAACACTAAAAACATGCTTTTAGAGTTAATCAAACTAAAAATAAAAAATTAATTAATAGTTTAAAAAAACTAAAAAACACGCTTTTACAGTTAATCAAATTAAAAAGTAAAAAATAATTGTTAACATAAGAATAAAATGACTGACGAGAAAATGAATGTCACTGTTCTAAAAGTGTGGGATGCTTTGTATGACATTTTAAAACTAACTCTGCATTTCGGAATGAAACTAATGAAAAATTATTACGATTGATATCAAACACCCACGCTTTTTAGAACAGTGACATTCATTTTCTCGTCAGTCATTTTATTCTTATGTTAACAATTATTTTTACTTTTAATTTGATTAACTGTAACAGCGTGTTTTTTAGTTTTTGTAAACTATTAATTTATTTATTACCTACTTGAAATTATAATAATATAAAAATATTATATATGCAGAAATTTTTTATTTATTTTTTAAAATTATTTTTTATTAATTAATTAAAATTTCGAATAATAAATTTTTAATAAATTAATGATATACTTATATTGCTTTTTTTCTATCAAATCAATGAGCTTAAAGCTTAAGAAATTTCCTTCACTCACAAAGCAGGAGATAGAGGTTGCTAAACAACCAAGGTTCTCCATTAATATGGCAAATCGTCTTTGCTTGAGACCTAGATTTAAAAATGAAATTAAAAATAGTTTTATGGATTAAAGTAATTTTATGTAAAATCATTGTAATTAATATTTTCAAATTTTGTAATTAACTTTTTAAAAAAATTAAAAAAAAATCATACATATAAATTAATTCCGATGAATTATGTAAAATGGAATTAAGTTATTAATTGAAATTAATTTTTAAATTTAAAATTAGAAAAATACATTACCTTTTCACAAAATCGTTGTCATTTTCAGAATTCCAAGAAACTTTTCTTTATTCAGCAACATTATTCACAGAACATTTCTTTTAAAGAGAATTTATTAATTCATTTGCTCGAAGCAGTCTCTCTGACTACTAATTTTCCATAAGCCTAATTGCTTTTTTCTCATTTCGCATAAATAGAAAATCAAACGAACGAAGTTAAGTTTAGTTAAGATCCGATAGAAAGTACTTAACTAAGTGCATCGCTATTGAGTAAATTTTAAGACTGCCGTTACATAACTTTATAGCTGTTACTTCTAGATGAAATACTCCCTGCAAATGGTAATGAAAACCAAAACAACTAATATCGAATAAATTAAGCACTATCCAAGTGTAAAATAATAAAGTTTTTTGAAAAAAATATTTATATATTTCTAATTTTATGTATGTTAATTTTAATTTAAGGTCTAACTACACATAAAAATTTTTTTGTTCTTCGATGCGTCAAATAATATAATGCAGCACCATCTATTAGCAAAACAAAGAATTGCCATTTTTTAATGCTTTTAATTAATTAAATTAATTTAAAATTGTTAAGTTTTTTTATTACCTAAATTTAATTATATATAGGAGCATAATGTTTACTGCAAAATTTTGAAG
This sequence comes from Caerostris extrusa, assembly GCA_021605095.1. Taxonomy (NCBI): domain Eukaryota; kingdom Metazoa; phylum Arthropoda; class Arachnida; order Araneae; family Araneidae; genus Caerostris; species Caerostris extrusa. Next base: position 2,835 of record BPLR01008788.1, on the reverse strand, counting down.
TCCGAATACAATCACGTCTTTATGTTCAGGAGATTTTATAAGTTTTGAAAGTCAAGAATTAAAGGTGTTTTTGAACATTTACTTCGGTACTTTAAACATCTTTTTGCAGATAAATAAATTATAGTTTAAAAAAACTAAAATACACTCTTTTTAGAGTTAATCAAATTAAAAAGTAAAAATAATTGTTAACATAAGAATAAAATGACTGATGAGAAAATGAATGTCACTGTTCTAAAAGCGTGGAGTGCTTTATATGACATTTTTAAACTAACTCTGCATTTCGGAATGAAACGAGTGAAAAATTATAACGATTGATATCAAACATCCCACTCTTTTAGAACAGTGACATTCATTTTCTCGTCAGTCATTTTATTCTTATGTTAACAATTATTTTTTACTTTTTAATTTGATTAACTCTAAAAGCGTTTTTTAGTATTTTTAAACTATAATTTATTTTTTACTTTGATTAACTCTAAAAGCGTGTTTTTAAATTATAATATTTAAATGAGGTCCCGGTACGGAGGACTGGAACTATAGTTCTTACCATAATTTAATTGTGAGTAAAACAAAGGCTAAATGCCAATATGTCGAGCCAGCCAGGATTCGAACAGGTAATCTCCAGGTAGCGAGGCACGTTATCCGTTGTGCCACTGTCCCACGTAGGTTTGAATGTCTTACTGAATACTTTCATTCTACATCGGTTAAATTGCTCTTCATAAGTTCAAATAAAAATCACTAATCCCGGCGATCCTAATCATGATGAGATATAAACTTATCGAAATATTTTATTGTCGTCGGTCGTTGATAAGTCTACAACGTTTAAATTAAATCTGATCGCTTAAAGTAGGGCAAAATCGAGCCCAATTTGTCAGTTACAAACAAATAAACATACAGGTGAAACTAATAAAAGCGTATTAAAAAGTACGTTTCTGAAGAAAATAACCTCCCTCTGCTCCCACATTCATTATGGTTGCAGAAGCACCATCATACAAATTATATATGTCTAAATGTATATATCTGTAGGAGTAGTTATGCACTAATATGGGTAAATATGTATGCTAAGTTTGCATGAAGGTATGCATACGTTAATGTATTATTATATCTTTTTTTTTTTTTGCTGAAAGCATGATTATGTATGTACTTTCAGCTACTAGTGCATATTTACATATTTATGTATGTAAATGCCTTTTATTCATTTATTTATGTGCGTGTTTATCCGTGCGTAAAAATGCGAATGTTTATTTTTCATGTATGTCTGTGCATGTACATGTATATCAGTGTATGCATGCAGACGCCTACGCGTTTGTATGTGTATATATATATATGTTAATGCGAATGTAAATGTATGCTTATATATGTTCGTTTGTGTGAATGCGTCTAAGTTTCTGCATGTGACTTTAAGTAAACGTGATAAAATGTGATTTATGTGAATATGCACGCGTATAGATTCGTGTATGCATGTTTGTATATGTGTGCATGTGCATGCGTTTTAATGTTCTTGAGCATGTGAGTGTGTGTGTATATTTATCTGCTTTCGTTTGTACTGTGTTCGTGTTTACGTATATGTGAGTGTGTAATGTGCATGAGAATAAATGTGCATGTGTGTATTTAAATGGGATTTATGTATTTGTATGTATGCATGCATGTAGTGTATATGCATGTGTGTGAGAATGTATGTGACTTTGTATATGTATGTGCTTGTGTGTATGCATATATACGGAAATGTAACGTGCATGCGTATGTATACATATTAGAGGCTTGTGTATTTGTGTGCCTCAATATTTGTATGTGCGTGTATATTATGTACGTACTTTATGCATGTACGTGCATGCGTATATGTGTGTATATTACATGTAGAAGCATGTATAATGTATAATGTATTTACGAATGTGCATGTATAAGTATAAGCAAGTGTATAAATGTATATAAGTGTGGGTTAAATATGTGCATATGTGTGCACACACGTATCTGCATACATAGATATACAAGCTCCTAGATACAAATAAACGTAACGCACATATATATAAACTTATAAATACATCCATATACACCCGCACGCACGCACACACAGACGGACAGATAACAGATATAGATGTACAATGTACAATCACATACACACATGCTCAGGAACATAATACACACTAATGAACATACATATAAATGCACCAAATTTATGTACAATTATGCACATATACATATCCACATATATTTATACACACGCACATATTAGCTGTCAAGAAAATAATTTCGTTTTTCATCATTTAAGTGCGTAGAACTTACGCACAAAAATCGAATGCACTTTCTTGTCAACATAATATATCTATATGCAATCACACACTTCACTATTCAAACAATATATATTTAGACGTAAATGTAAATATTTTATAAACGTACACAAATATAAGTACTGACATATAAATAAAACCCTAATTTTCAAAGTTTTGAATTTGATTTTTATAAAGGTAAATTTGATGTGCAAAAGGGTGAATTTGGATTGCTAAACTTTGCATATGATAATATATACATATATAGAACACAAAAACCAAAGGAGATTTAACAAGGATAGAACTAGAAAACACGTCCATTTTGTACAACAAAACCCACTACAGGTATTCGCTGCAGCTAATTATATAACAAAGCCATCATGGCATTCAGCAATAAAAACCTTAAAAAGTGCCTCCCATTCAGACTAAAAACCAAAACATATCTAATATATAAAATTCTCGTGTCACAGTGTTTGTTGCCAAACTCCTCCAGAAACAGCTCGACCGATTCTTATGAAAATTTTTGTGCACATATTTGGTAGGTCTGCGAATCGGTCGTAATCTATATTTT
>BPLR01008787.1:0-27429 GCA_021605095.1 Caerostris extrusa | reverse complement strand
AAATGCACATGAATTGAAACAAATAACAATCCACTATGAAACCTATGATTCCCAGACATTCTTATCACCATAACCCTCGTCTGCAACGAAAATCAAATATTTAAAATAATCTCTTTTAAAACATATCTAAAACGTGAATCACCTTTGTCCACATCTTTTTACATTGTTACAAAAATAAATAAATAAAAAAGAAAGCATCTTCGCTTATAGAAAACCCTATCATGATTATTTTTATATTCCCCTTTCGAACATAATTGAATAACCTGCGAATGGCGGCGAGAATTACCGATCTACCATTCGTTATCGCAGACGGTGATTCAAACTGACATGTGTGAATAAAAACTGTTAGAAAAGGGTTCATATCGGAAGAAAGGTAAAATAAAATAATAAAAAAAAAAAGTATTTAAGGAGATAAATGATTAGAGGGGGTGGGCAACTTGATGTGGGAGGTTGGAGCCATTCATCTGGGAACAGAAAAAATGATTTTTTTTATCGGCATTTCTTTTTTTTTTTTTATTTCTTGCAGCAGCTGAGTTATCAATAGATAAAAACGCAGTACAACTGCTGCTGCTGCTGCATCGTCATGTGACCGTTTGGGTTTGTGTGAAAACAGGAGGATGAATCATGGTGTGGCATTTAATAATGATTGTGCCTGGAATGTTTACAAGATCAGGAAATGGTTTTTTTGACCTATGAATAACGTATTTGGTGCGTGATGTGTTGTTGTGCTATGGTTTTTGTAAAGTCGCCCGTTAAAAGATTATTTATGAGGTGAAGTTGTGATGGATGGGTTGTAAGTTTCCGTAATGTACTTTATGGCGTGTTTATGTTATTTGCATTGCTTTTTTTTAACTATATAGTTCAAAGCATAACGCCATAGATCTCCCACATTCTTCAAAATATAACTTCAGTTCAGTGTTTGATTAATAAAATATTTATTTATATCCTAGAATCAGTTCGGCATGAAGTTTTTTAGCATTAATTTAAATCGGCAAGTTTATATATAAATGACCCCCTCTGCTAGAGCAAAAATGTTTCTATCAAAATTCTCTAAAGGAGTGGAAAATTTAAAAAGACATGAAGGCTAATTTTTATTAAGTACTAATGTGCAAATCTGTGAAAAGTTATTTACTTGAATAATAATGTTACGTCTTATTAGTCTACTATCAATATATTACATCTTGCTAGTCTACTATCAAATATTATATCTTGCTAGTCTACTATAAAAAAATCTAACGTCAGTTCATGTTTGAATCAGTTCGGTATGAAGTTCTTATATTATTAATTTAAATCCACAGGTTTATATGTAGATGAGCAGTGCTGGACCAAATATATATCAATCAAAGGCTTCTAGGAATTAATTAATGGAAAACTAAAAGCACAAAAAAGCTAATTTTAATAAGCCCTAATATGTAAATCGTGAACAGTTATTTGCTTGACTTATAAAATATTTCGTCTCGTTAGTCTACTATAAATATTATAACTTAAATTGTTAACAAATTATTATAACTTGTTATGAAAATTCTTATTTTGGTACTTCCGTATTAAGGGGTACCTTGGCGACAGTTACGCCAATAAGAGCACACGCGCCAACCGCAGCTGCAGATTTGGCGCCAATCTACACTAAAATTTTGTTCAAAAATAATAAAATATATATGAAACACTTCATTTAAAATCAAAACGCTTTCAAAATATTTTTTTTATTCAAATAATAAAGATTGGCGCCACTTAAAAACGGCCAAGTCTGTCGCCAATGTACCGTTAATACGTAAAGTACCATTATTTTTGTGAACTTTGATATTGTCTTTCTTTACTGATAGGCGATTTATTTTTGCTATTACAAATTAAGGCGAATGGAAAAAATGATATATTCAAATAAATTGTTTTTACAATATTTTTTAAATGAATTAGTGCACCAAAGCACTTGAAATATCTTAATTAATTTTTTTTGATGCAGACAAACTAAAAGATTTTTATTCTTTTATTAGAGAACAAACCTTAAATGACTGATGAAGTTATTTACTGTTTCTTCCATTAATGTTTCTGATAAATACAAACATAATTATTGGTCGAGAATCAATTTCTCACCACATAATTCTTTGTTCTGTTGTTGATGGAGACGACGCGTGATATGGTGAGAATCCATTCTATGAAGTAAATGTAAGGAATAGTACCAAAAAAAAATCTATGGAATTTTCTTACATATTCAGAGATTTAACATTTCCTCTAAACATATTTTTTTATCTATTAAAGACTATTGTGTTGTTTGTTTGAGAATTCACTTATTTTCAAATATGTGTTATATATTGTTGAAAAAACTTTTTCCTCTTAAATCATCTGCTAATGTTAACTTGATTTTAACATTCAAATATTAGTATTTAACATTAACATATTAGTATTATTATTAATCATTGCGTTTTTGCTAACTTTAGCAGCATTTATTTTTCTATAAAAAGCTAACTATTAAAAATATTATTTGATACATTAGGTTCCTATTATCTAATATAGTGATTATTTCAATACATACATCATCTTATTTTACATACGTTTAGTATTCAGTTTTTCATCTTTAAGAAACAAAAAATTTAAAAAGTTCATCTATGAATCACAAATAAAACATTTAAATACAAATTTGCTTAGACGTTGTTTAATTATAATACAATAGTAAATAAAGAATTACATCTTGAAAAATAGTAAAAAAAAAAAATGAAAAAAATAAGATTTTGTCACAGTAAATAATTATAAATTTTTAACATAGATATTCTACAATTTATTAAATGTTTTATTTATGCACCAACATTTAAAACTTCGGTTTAACCAATTAAAATTTTTAATTATTACTATAGAATATCAATTTTTAATATCTTTAAACTATAGAAAACGGTTTTATCAGAATTTTGTGATAGGTTAATCCTGTTCATATTTTATTGCTAAAGAAATAAAAATGATCTAATTATATTGTTCATTTCGATTGATTTCATTCGTAACCAATGGAATGATTTTCTAGACTTGGTCATTCGTTATCTGACGTCCTATCACCACAAAGAAAAAGAGTGAAGCTTTAAGACAAATATTCGATAATTACTTGGTATTAGATCAATAATATCTTTTCTTCTTAAGAAATAAAACAAAGTAAAAAAAAAAAAAGACTTTCTGATTAGGTAGTTGTCATAGATTTCAGAAACAAACACTAAATAAAAGCAAAAAAATTTTATTTAATATGTATTGTAAATTTTATATGTAAGCATATAACCATGAAATTTATTACTTTGGATGTCTTTTTTTTTTTTTTTTACTCTGTAGGTTAAGGTTATTTTCTTTTTACTGAGTATCATTGTCAGCCATATGCCCAATGTTAGACCGGCACCTACGATTGAAAGTGGGTTCCGAACCACTACAAACGGTCCATAAATTACAATCAATTAAATAAGTTTCAAATAAATCTATTTTATGCGGTTGAACTATTTCTAAAAGTTATACTTTAAAAAGAATTCGAATAAAACGAACAATAGATTCAATTGTTGTTATTTGTTACTGTTTATCATCCATAGTTATTATTGTTTGCCATTGTTTATCATCCATTGTTATTTTTTATTTGTTTATCCTCCATTGTTATTATTTTTTATCATCTACAGTTAGTATTTTTTTTTGTTATTGTTTATCATGCATTGTTATTTTTTGTTAGTGCTTATCAATTATTGTTATTTTTTGTTAGTGTTTATCATCCATTGTTATTATTTTTTGTAATTGTTTATCATTCATTGTTATTATTTTTTGTTATTGTTTATCATTGTTTATTGTTGCAGTCAGTTATCAAATTTCGGAGAATTTAGAATTTCATTTCTTAAAAGAATGCAATTATACAAAATTTCCTTGAAATACCTATTTTCCCCCTTATACTTAGGCTTAGTAAACGAGAATAAATATTGGGGAAAAAATATTTTTAATTCTTCATTTGCTTAAAAAAATTCTCATAAAAATAAGTTTATAAACATTTGTGATTTAAAATAAATTATATTACATGAAAATTGCATGCTTCCAAAATGGTTCGAATGATCTTTAACATTTAATGAGTGTATCAGGTTACATTCATAAAAAGTGTTCGTCCTTTCTACTTTATTCCTAAACCCTAGGGATCAGAGGAAGATTAAAAAACAGCATTTTTTTTTTATCTCCCGACCGATATTTGTTTCAATTAGTCCTGTTCAACATTGTGGTTTCGTACCACGCTTACAAAAAAAAGAAAAATAATTAAATTACCGTAAAAAATATAATAACTGAATTTCAAATAGAATTTACACTGTGTAAAAACTGAAATGTTTTTATCAAATAACATTCTTTGTTTTTGCATTTATTTTATTAAACAGTCAGTCTTGCATATTAAATCATTTTATTCTCTCGAGAAACAAATTCTGTTACATCATTTCAAGTTATTATTCACATTAATTTAAAACATAAAAAAGTATTCTTTTTACCTATCCAGAGACTGGTATTTCAGCTAATTTGTTTTAATTCAAATAAATATTTGCAATTATTAAATATTTAAGAAACAGTAATAAATATTTTAATAATTATTTGTTGTCTGTTTTAATTTTGCAACAGAATGATTGGATAAATGATGTTTCTGGTCGAAATAACAAATTTAATTAGTATAATAAATGAATGAAGAAATTGGTAATAGTTCCAGACAATAGTTTATATACTATTCGCATGCAAAAATTTATGATTGATAATTTATGCTAATCAGAAAGCACGAATATACATAATTGGCCGGAATTAAATGTAAACATTCCTATGCTTTATTTTAATGAAAAGAAATATATTTTTTTGCAAATGAAATAAAAGGAAATTGGCTTGACTGTTAATAATTATTTTTATAATGTAGATTGTAATTGAGTACAAAATGTGAGAATTAATAAATTCTTTACTTTTATTATTTAATTCAATATTTTTACAATATATTTTCTCTTCCAATAAATTTTTAATTTATTATAGTTCATATAACATCAACTAAAATTATATAATTACAATCCCAATATAATATTGATTTATCTATATTTTTATTTGTCAATTATATCCCATTCTAATAAATGATGAATAATTATATTTTTCCATCCAAAGTATTATCATTCATTTCTTTCACCAACTTGAAAATGTACAGTTTTTAAAAGTTATTAAATGTTCTTTACAAAAAAAAAAAAAATTAACTGTCATTTTTATTGCATTTTATTTTATTTTTTATAATATTTTGTTTTAAATTTTAAAATATATTGTACTAAAACATTTAAATAAAAACAACTATAATAAAATAATTCTTTTGACATTTATTTATAACATTCAAATTATAAATATTATAAATAAATTGAACTGATTGCAATAATTCAAACCACAGAAGCAAATTTATAAGATCATTAAATTATAAACTTTAGCAAACTCTTTCTTTACATTTTTTTTAAATGTTGAGTTATATAAATCTTTAAATGTTTTTTATCATTAATCTTATTGAAAAATAAGTTATTAATTTTTATGAAATAACATTCTTTGTTTTTCATTTATTTTATTAAATATACCTGCTAGTTTTGAACCTTAAATCATTTTATTCTTCTAGAAAAGAAATTCTGAATTTTTTTAATCATTTTACGTTATTATTCACAATTTAAAACATAAATTCTTTTAACTACCAAGAGCCTGGTATTTCAGTTAATTTGCTTTAATACAAATAAATATTTGTAATTTTTAAATATTTAAGAAATAGCTCGTGCAATAAATATTTTAATAATTATTTGTCATCTGTTTTAATTTTGCACTAAAAAGATTGAATAAATGATGTTTCTGGTTGAAATATCGGATTTAATTAGTGTAATAAATTATTGAATAAATGGGAAATAGTTCCAGACAATAATTTATATACTATTCATATGCCAAACTTTATGATTAATAGTTTATGTTAATCAGAACGTACACGAATATACATAATTGGCCAGAATTAAATTTAACTATTCAGACGATTTATTTTAATGAAAAGAAATGTATTTTTGCAAATAAAACAAAAGGAAACATACTTGATTGCTAATAATTGTTTTGTTAATAGATTGCATTAGATATTAAATAAATGAATTAATTAATTCTTTACTTTTATTATTTAATTAAATATTTTTCTCTTCATATACATATATAATTTATAACAATGCATATAACATCAATTAAAATTATGCAACTATAATCGCTTTATAATATTGGGATATCTATATTTTTATTTGTCACTGATATCCCATTCTAATAAATAAGGAATAATTATAATTTTCCAATCAAAATAGTATCGTTAATTTCATTCATCAAATAGAAAATGTATAGTTTTTAAAAGTTAATAAATTTTTTTTTTTCAAAAAAATTAATTAAAAAAAATTTTTAAATTAATAAAAAAAATTTTAAACAATTTAATTAAATTAAAAACAAAATTGCATTTTTATTTATATTTTTTATAAAGTTTAGTTTTAATTTTTTAAAATATATTGTATTAAAATTTTTAAATGTATTGTATTATTAAATAGAAAAAGCAATAGTAAAATAATTCTTTTGAGATTTAATTATAAAAATTAAAATTATAAATATTTTGAATTAATTGTAATAGTTCAAATCACAGAATCAAATTTATAAAAATCATTAAATTATAAACTTTAACAAACTCTTCCTTTACATTTTTTTTAAAATTTTGAGTTATATAAATACTTAAAAGGTTTTATATTATAATAGTTATTGAAAAATAAGTTATTAATTTTTATGAAATAACATTCTTTGTTTTTTCATTTATTTTATTAAATATATCTGGTGTCTTGCACATTAAATCATTTTATTCTGCTAGGAAAGAAATTCTGAATTTGTTGCATCATTTTACGTTGTTATTCACATTAATTTAAAACATAAAAAAGTATTATTTTCACTCTCAAGAGACTAATATTTCAGATAAATTGTTTTAATTCAAAAATATTTGTTATTATTAAATATTTAAGATAGGGGCTCATGAAACAAATATTTTAATAATTATTTGTTATCTGTTCTAGTTTTTACCAGAAAGATTGATTAAATGATGTTTCTGGTTGAAATACTAATTTAATTAGTGTAATAAATGATGGAAGAAATTGGAAATAGTTCCAGACAATAATTTATATACTATTCATATGTCAAACTTTATGATTAATAATTTATGTTAAACAGAACTCACTATTATACATAATTGGACGGAATTAAATTTAACCATTCATACGCTTTATTTTAATGGAAAGAAATGTATTTTTGCAAACGAAATTGGCTTGAGAAAAAGAATTAATCATTTTTTTTTTACAATGATAATGCTGTATGGGCAAGTTTGACAGAATCCGATATCATTAAATGGAGTTCACTGCAATCAAGCGAATGAGGTGTGTGAGAGAATAATGCGAATATTAGTACACTTTTGAAGATATTTTCAATGGTTTGCAAAGATACTTCAATTTCTGGATATTGAATTCAAAGAATTTATGAATTATTTTACAATAACAATGTTATGTGGATAAGTTGGTCCGAATATAATATCCTTAATATGCGTTCATGCAATTAGTGCTTTGAAAAACGAGCGAAGCTGGATTTATTATGACGAAATATCTTGCATTGATTCTAGATAAACTTTCCGGTTTTTATGATTTGTGATTCTCTATATTGGATTAGTAAACAGGAAAAATTTTAAAACAATCAGAAAAAAACTCTCAAGAAAGTATAAATGTATAAAATTTGTCAATACATAACTGGATACCATGGACCAAAAATCAAAAAGCCACCTATTGGAGAGAGAAAAAAAAAACACCTTAGGCCTTTAAACTCATTGTTTTTATGACTTCTCGTAGATAGGTATGGATTTGCATTTTTACACTGTAAACGAAATGTAATTTACAATGAAAATCAATTAACACTCGATTACTGACCTCAATACATTTCTTCATTGTTGTCATCGTATCTATGAGACTCATGGCGTAAAATCCATGATATATCAATTTTTTTCACTATTATGTCAGGGGAACGGAGATAAATAGCTAAAATAAATAACTATAAATAAAATTCCAAACAAAATGATATTAATCAAAAATGAAACAAAACCTGGAAGAACAAAAATGAAAATTAACTACATAAATACTGTCTTTATATCTCTGAGATACATGGTGCGATATGGTTGGAAAAATACATTAATTTTATCAATAGTGGTTGCTACATTATGTAAAACCAGAATAATTAGAATAAAACAACAAAACAACAGATACAAAACAAAAATTCAGATTCATCAAATATACTTACGGATCTGTTGCAGCTGTTTCTGAGAGATAAAAATTGTGGTTATGTTAATTACCTTCACTTTATAAAAATAAATATTTAACTGACTTCTGGCAATCCTCTTGCCAGGAAGATACGTGGGGAAGCAGCGTCCCTCACTCTGGATTACCTTGCAGTCATAAAAAATGTTACACAATATCTCAGGGATACAAGGTCAATAATCGAGTGTTAAAACCAGAGGTAACCTATGTTTACATGTACGATTAATAGTAAACACAATAATAACTCATTATGTTTTCAATTTTTCACTCCAAAATAATGTCTATAGTGCATCTGAATCTAATATGGGAATATGTAAGTATATATACAGACCTCGGAGTTAGGATGCATTTCCAAAGTGCCCGCAAGATCATTTGGGTTGGCCACCCCTGGTTAAAACCAACTTTTTATATTTGAACTCTATAAAAGAAATATTCATCACCCCCGTTGATCTATTTGTAAATAAATTTCTACATTAATATGAGTAACAGGAATTAGATGAATAAAATGAACATTTTAACTAAGTCCTGAAGTAATGCTCCAATTATGCTTATAGAAATTTAAAATATTATCTCTAATGATTGAATTAAGTCAGTGTTCAGTTCCGTTTATGAGTCAAGTTCCTTCAATTTATTAGTAAAAGTTATACTCAAGGTTTTATTTTTTATGTTACAAGTGTCATAAACGTTTGTATATATATAAAAAAAAATATGTGGTATTCCATTTTTAGTGAGAATGTCAAATAGGCGTTAAATGTAATATTAAATAAATTTCTAGTTACCAATTTCTTATTCAACGATATTCGATTCCTTGCAGAACTTCTTTTAACACAAGTGAAGAGGATTTTGCATGGCTCTATGTAAATTAAATGCTTATTTATCATAGTTTCTATATTAATACTTTCTATAAATGAAAATAAAATAAAATCAATCATAGAATTTCAAAATGAATTTAAAGAATCGATTTTGAAATTTATGATTGGGTTTATTTTCTATTCATTCAGAGAATTTCTTACGTATTTGAATAGTTTTATAAATTTTCTAATACAATTTGAGAACAGTTTAACACTTGTAAAATTTTTGAACAACCTTTTGATCATCTTCGAAGTGAAAATCCTGTTACATTTGTTATTCTAAATTTTACTTCATTTTCTGAATATGATGTGCTGGTAATCATTGTTAATCGATAAATCTTTATATAATGAAATATTCTGTATATATATATATATATGGAATATTCTTATTTTTAATAAGATTAATAATAAAAAAATTTAAGTATTCATACAATTCAAAAATTTGTTTTAAACAAATGTAATGAAAAATTTTAAGTTTATATATTCTAATGATCTTTATAAATGTTCTTCTGTGGTATGCTTTATTACAAAAAAATTCAAAATATTTATAATTTGAATGTTTTAAAATGTTAGAAGAATTATTTTATTATTACTTTTTTTATTTAAATGTTTAGTACCATATAATTTAAAATTTAAAACTAAGCATTATAAAAATATAAATAAAATATAAAAAAGGCGGTTAACATTTTTGTAAAAGACATTGAATAACTTTTAAAAATTATGAATGTTCAACTATGTGAAAGAAGTATATGATCATATCTTCGTTGGAAAATTATAATTATCTATCATTTATTAGTATGGTATATCATCGAAAAAATCAGCTAATCGTAGATTATAATTTTATTATTTTCTATTAAAAATTGATGTTTATATAAATTATAATAAATTATATATGAATATGAAGAGAAAAATATTTAATTAGGTAATAAAAGTGAAGAATTTATTAATTTAGTCATTTAATACTTAATACAATCTATTACAAAAATGATTATTAACAATCAAGCCAATTTCGTTTGCAAAAATACATTTCTTTCCATTAAAAAATAAAAGCGTATGAATGGTTAAATTTAATTCCGTCCAGTATGCAGTTGCAGTATATTTGTATATTATTGACAATATCTCCAAAAGCACACTATAATTCTCCTCTTTCCTTCGCTCACCTGATTCGCCTAATTGCAGTGAACTCTATTTATATTGGATTATGACCAACTTTTCACACAACATTATCATTGAAAAAGAGTTGGTAAATTCTTCAAATTCATTATCCAGAAACTGCATTATCTCTGCATACCATTGAAAATACACTCAAGAGCCAAAACATTATGACCACCCATACATTTTGCAATGAACTCGCCTGGATGACGTGGAAGGCACGTGATCAGATGGAAGTGGTAATTAACTGCTGCTGGAGAGTCTGAAGAATCATTCTTTCACTTACTTCTGTGTGTGATGGGAAAGGCTGCGGATCTAAGCGACTTTGATAGAGGAGCAGCTTTGTAATGGCTCAAAGGCTCCGGAACAAGTATTTCCCAAACTGCACGACTTGTGGGTTGTTCGCGATCTACAGTTGTTAGTACTTATGCAAAGTGGATGAATGATGGTGAAACCGGCAGTAGACGACATGGTGTTGGACGTCCACACGCTATCAAAGAAAAGTTCGTCGGAGACTGTCTCTCATGGTGAAGCAAAACTGGAGCCAGACAGTGGCTCAGCTGAGAGCCCAATACAATGCAGGGCCAAGTAAGAAGAGTATCGGCTCACACTGTTCAGAGGACACTGTTGGATATGGGGCTGCGCAGCAAACGTCCCACTCGTGTGCCTTTGCCGACCAAGCGTCATCGCCAACTGCGCCTGATCTTTAGGCCGGGAACATCGGGACTGGTCCATGGATCAGTGGGAGAGAGTTGCCTGGTCAGATGAATCACGGTTTGTCATTCATCACGCCGATGGCCGTGTCAGGATACGCTCTCTTCCAGGCGAACAGTGGCTCCCTCAATGTACAGTAGGTCATACACAGGCCGGTGGTGGCGGTATTATGCTTTGGGGATGTTCTCTTGGGCGTCTCTGGGACCCGTGGTTGTGGTAGAGCAGACCATGAATGCTACAAAGGGTATCTGAACATCATTGCGGACCAGTTGCACCCTCGCATGTCCTCTGTTTTTCCATCTGGAATGGAATGTTCCAACAGGACAACTTCCCTTGTCACAAGGCTAAAATTCTGTTGAAGTGGTTCCAGAAACATGATGCTGAATTCCAGTTAATGACCTGGCCGCCTAACTCATCGGATCTCAATCCGATAGAACACATTTGGATGTCTTGGGACAGCAGCTGAGAGTTCAAAGATCACCAGTTCGCAATATCTCGGATTTACGTGACCGTTGCTTAAAATATGGTACAATCTGTCTCCGGCCATCTACCAAGGACGTGTGGCATCCATGTCAAAGGCCGGTTGAAGATTTGTTGCGCGCCAAAGGTGTGCCAACTCGTTATTGACAGGTGATCATAATGTTTTGGCTCTTGAGTATATCTTCAATAGCACATTAAAATTATCCTGTTTGCCTAGCTCACCTAATTCTTGTGAACTCCACTCAATTATATTGAGTTCTAAACAACTTGTCCACACAACATTATCATTGAAAAGAGTTGGTCAGTTCTTTGAACACATTACCCAGAAACTGTAATATATTTGCTTACCAGTGTAAACATCTCTAAAATCGCACTAAAATTCGCCTCATTCTCAGATTGCAATAAACTCCACTCAGTGATATTGGATTCTAACCAAATTGTCCCCTCAACAATATCATTGTAAAACATCGATTGATTTTTTGAATTCATAACCCAGAAGTTGTAGTAACATTGCATACCATTGAAATATCTTCAAAAGTCACTAAAATTCCACTTAAGTCTTGCCTCATTTGGTCAGTTCATATCATACAAAATCACTATAAAAGCTTCAAATCACTATATCAAACCAATCCTATCAATACATGCTATATATGTTTTTAAATATCTAAGGCGTTTTTTACATTCATAAATATGTCACACAATTCTCCAAAACCATTTATCTTTCCATATTAAAGCGAAAAACACTTTTTTTCCCATTTAAAACATTCCACGACTCGAGGACGTCACACGAGAAGCAAAGTACTTTACCGGAATGCATCTCTTATTAACACAAAATAAAAAAAAATATAAAAAAATAATTTTCCTTCTCGCATCCCCAGATATGATTTCTTCTCTTTCCGAGAAAGAAAAGATGCACAAAAATCGAATAATAGTTTTTACAATCGAACCATAAAATCCGAAATCGAATTTGGAGGCATCGAAAAAGAAACCAGATTCTCGTTATTTACTTTCACAAAAACAATTTTCATGCGAAGTTTTATTTCATACGACAAAATCGGATTTTTCATGAACTAGAAAACAAGCAAGCAAGAGCAGTGGGGACATTTCTGAATAATAAAAGAGGATGTTTCCGTCCTATTTTCTGTCTTATCTTCGGAGGGCGAGTCCCCAGAGTGGACGAAGGCTTATGCTCCTTTTCTTATACATGAAAATAAAGCATTCGTTTACGACAATGGAAATATCAAATTTTAGTTGTAAAAGTTTAAACTTGAACCTCTGGAGCAAACAGTTGTCTTCTTCAAGTAAAAGTATTTTCAGTCGAAGTCGACTGTATACAATGTTCCTTTTTGAAAATAAAAAAAATGCCATTTTTTTTGTTTTGTAATTATTTTAAATTCTTCTGAGACAAAAAAAAAAAATTTGAAAGCTAGAACAAAAACAATTTTTTTTTTTTTTTGCAAACTTTTTGCGAATTAACGAACTGCATTCGAGAGTGTAGTTACAATACAATCACTTTTATTAAAAACCTCACTTTCAATTCAAACCTCACTTTCAATTCAAAAACCTTTTCAATCACTTTTATTAAAAAGGACAGCCTTTTCACTCAGATCTGATAGCAGATATTCAATGTCATGGATAATGAGACCACTTGATATTAGCGATTGTCTGTGCGACTTTCACAGATCGAAATAATTACTGATATCATGTGGTCTACACCAGGAGTTTTTCCATCATGACTGGTGACAGACCTTGAACTGAGAAAATGTCTACTCCAATGAGAAGGAGGGAACGCCTCTTGACTGAATTTCTTAAAGATAAGTTTTTGGAAAAAAAAGGGAAGAGTTATGCGACGTATCCACAAGATGTGTTGTTTTTCTCTTTTTCCGTGAAGGAACAGAACAAGCCGGAGTTTCCACCTGTTTCCAAACTGAGGCCCTTGGGGTTTGGGTATCGCGACGTGTGATTATTAATTTCTGTCGCAGACCAGTTGGACTAGATTTAGTAGACTCGAAAACTCTATAAATCACCTGTCCTTGGAACTGCACCTGCGAATCAAATTTATTATTTATTTATTTTTTTTTTTTTTTGTAAATAATAAATTGTAATAAATAGAGTTCTGATAGATATATATAATTTGCAAATAAAAAATTTTATCTTTCCCAACCTGAAAGTGGACCGTTTCTTGAAGTCGTTATAGGTCTAAAATAGGCCAAAAAGTTACACTACGTTGATTTTTTTAGTAGTGTAGTTGATCTGATTTCATTTTTATTGAAGAATAATGTATATCCACATTTATCAACAGATGTTTAGAAAGTTAGGCTACTTGATGGACGTATTAACCAACTAAATATCCAAACCTAAATACTATATAATATGTTTAGGATGTCCTTGGGATAACTATTGCAAATATCTTTCCACCTCTGGCATTTATCAAGGACAAAGTATTTCCAATATGAATTCAAAACTGTTGATATGGAACAAATATGAATTAATGTATTGAAATGCGTACAGAGGTATTAGAGTTCGGACTTTTAAATCCATTTTTTTATTGAAAACACTGTTTTAGAACTTCACATGATGAGATGTTTTATACACGTTTAGGCATTGCGTATCATAACTGCTATGTGCTTAGTTATTTTATATATAATTTAACACAAATCTATTCAGAAGTACTTTAGAAAGCCGTTTAAAAATGAATATTCTCTTCATTCTGAACTGTATATATAATTTAAATGTAATAAATTTAGTACATATTTGAAAATTCATATACATTTATTATTAAAATTGCATTAAAATATAATAAATACATTTACATTTCTACATCTGAAGTTTAAGCGCACATTCTTATCAAAGACTATTTGTAACATGAGGAACATCATTTTGAATTCTTTATGCTGATATAATGAATTTATAACTATTTCATATCATGTACCAAGAAAATGATATATACTCAGGCATTTATCATAATTATAAACAGAAGTTATTACGATAAAATAGTATCCAAATGCACATAGACTGCGTTATCATGAACAATATATTATGCAATCCATCACTTCAAAGATTCATCAATTATGAATAATATAAATACATACTATGTACATAAATGTTTTTCAATTCGTTTGAGAACATAGCCAGGCACAATGTTATAAAATAACTTCACTTGGGAAACTCATGCATGCGTATTTGAAATAAACAAATAGTTTTTGCATCACCAAACTAAAGAAACGTGTAATTTAAAAATTACAGAAATATGTTTATTTATCTAAATAGTTTTGAAATTCCCAAGAAATATTATTTGAAAGAAAATATCATAATAAAAAAACTGAATATAGTTTTCTGATATTGTACATAACTGTCATAAATATGTTCATTTTGATGATTAATGAAGAAACTTTGATAATACTAATACAATGTTGTATTACCTAGTATTGTACAGTATAGAACTATTATAGTTTATTAGGGGCCTGAATGTATTGGCGATCGGTACCAGGTACCATGGATGTTTGTAGTGGTTCGGAATCCAGTTTATAGGATCGTAGAGCGTTGGGGGGCATACATCTTCGAGCTACGCGCGCCCCCTGGGTAATGCAAAGTGATTCTGTGCAGCACTTGCCTTAAGGCATCTAAGACCAGTATGTTTGCCAGCTGCATTAGTTATAGTTTATTTGCATACATTACAATGTTACAATTGTATTATAGTATTATTTATATTATAGGCAATATTTACACTAACTAGAATTTTTCTTCATAAATTTGATTCCCCCTACGTTATATTGATCTATGGTATGTTTTTAGAAAGAAACTTAGATCAAATGTCAAAAAAAAACTCTATAGTTAATCTTCCACAATGACTTTTATAACAATACATATAGATTTATTAAAACATTTTGAAAATTATCATTAGAAGTAACAAGAAACATAATATATATTTTTAAAGAAATTTTTAACAATATATTTTGTATTTTTATTTCATCTATTTACTTCGAATTTCATTTCCAACAATTATTTTTTATATATTTTAACCTAAAACGTGTCAATATCGAATTAAAAACACTCTTTGTATTATGTGTTTTATTTTAATTAAAATTATAAACCTTTTTTGTATATTCTTATTATAAAAATTCTTAAGTATTAATATGTGTTATACTTTAATTATTGTTTTTTATCTTGTTACATGTAATAGTTCACTATTTTCCCTAAAAATAAATATAATGCATTTAAAATTGTATAATAATAATAAAATATAATAAAATGTAAAAAATAATATAATATAATAATGTTAATAATAAATAATGTAAAAAATTGTAATATAATAATGTTAATGAGAAATAATATAAAAATAATATAATGAAAAAAATAATGGAAGAAAAATTAATCTTTTAAAATAAAATACATTTTTGATATTCATAAAATATTATCCATTTATAAAACTATAATTGAATTGTTATTTTATTTATTAAAGTTATACTTAATCGTGAAAATTCATCAAATGATTTAATACGAAAATATAAAATATCTTTTAAAATATACTCTTAACAAATATTTCGACATATATAACCTTCGAACATTAAATCATAAATGGTCCTATTAAATAAATTTAATCACTCGAAACATCCTTTCATAATTCCTTCTTGATTAAAAATAAAAAGGAATAAATTTCAACTGTAGTTCATTGAGTTTCAAATGAGATGCTACTTATTCGCTTTCAATCTTTGCGAACAAGCGCTTATGAAAACAAGAAAAAGTAGCATTACCCCACTAATAAAAACTCAGTAGCTGTTGTATATATATATCCTGAAATTTAATCTATTATTAATTAGGCACTTTGGAGTGTACTCTTTCTAGGGAAATCTTATCAATGTTGTTGAAATTGCGCTTTTCAATACATGAAAAATAATCCTAGTAATGAACCGATTCCTCCTTTTGTAATCGATTAATCCTTTTATATGGACGTCGTCTGTGGTGCTTGATAAAATAGATAATTGCATAATTTTTGCATAACGCAAAAGTTCAATGAATGCCTCCGTGTTTATCAATTATACACATTTTAAGAGTTTAATACATGCGAATAAAACTTCGAGTCGAGGCAATTAATTTGAAATAGAAATAGGAGACTTTAATGGAGAATTATGTAAAATTTAAGGTATTTTGAACATGTTTTATAAATGAATAGTTTAACCTTTAATTAATAGAATTAAATAATTAAAAAAATTTATTTTATAAAATTAATTTTTATCATAGAATGCATAATGAGTAAATATATGAAGTTAAAAAATCAAAGTCATTTGAAAAGATATCAGTCCAAAAAAATACTATATTTATCCAATTAAATCGTTAAATATCTATATCTATATATGTTTTTTTTATTCCACTTGGTCGACCGCAACATCGAGCCAAGTCTATACGAACCCGCGAGTTTTCCTGGAATTAGGGAAGGGGGCAAATTCTGTTATGATGGAGCTGCTGTAGGTAACTGACTTGGCTCCGTGACACTGTAAAATTTTTTGCATAACGCAAAAGGTGAATGAATGCCTTGTTTATTATTTATACACATTTTACGAGTTTAATACATGCGAATAAAACTTCGAGTCGAGGCAATTAATTTGAAATAGAAATAGGAACTTTTAATGGAGAATTATGCAAAATTTAAGGTATTTTGAACGTATTTTATAAATGAATAGTTTTTTAAAAGAAAAATAAAGTGAAATAATTTTTTCTGTATTGTGTTTTATTATCAAATACATAAAGAGTAAATATATGATAACTCAGTAAAAAGTTAAAGACTTATAAAAAAAAAAGATATTAGTCAAAAAGTATTATATATGCATATATATATATATATCTAATTAATGTTTCAATTCTGTTTGACAATTTATGACAATTTGAATTTTATCCTCCAATATATATAGTTAAAAAATGTTATCAGAAAACAGGAAATGGATTTTCAATTGGTTCGCATTATTGCATGATAAATTAAAGACCGATAAAACCTATTAAAATGAGTCGCAGAGGTATTTTTGGCAATCATAATCAAGTCACAGTGACAAGGACAGATGAAGGATGTAGCAAACGTAAGAACAATTGCACTAAGTTCGTTGAAACACCATACGTGAGGAAAAGCAAATTTTCTAGCACTGATGGATAGCACTAAACCATAAAGAATAACGCAATAAATGGGTCTGTTGACAACAATCGGCGTCATTCGTAAAACAACCTGTTCGTACTGTTGTCAGAACAACAATCACACATTAATCCATCAGTTTGCACAACAAACTATCAGCACGTACTATTCGATGTCGTTTACAGAACAGGGAATTTCAGTAAGGCGTCCATTGCTGAGGTAATCTTTACCACTAGACCACAAATGTTTGAGTCCACAATAGTGGAATTTACGCTGCACATGGACAAATGAATTCCACATCGCCTTTTTAAAAGAAGAAAGAATCAGTCTAGTACAACATGATAATCGTATAAAAGTCTAGGACAGTGTGGCGAGAAATTGCAAAGCTCTAATTGTACATCATTGTACTGATCCCGCGGTCGGGAGGCCAAAGGGCTAGAGCTCTGGACTTTGGTACCATAAACTTCAGGCTCAAATTCTGGCGGTTACTTGGATGTTTGTTAGTATTTTGTCTAGTCATGGAGACCGATGTCGATTTCAGCCTAAACAAAATTAAAAATAATATAAGAAGTCAAGGGAACTTGAATCAGACCAAAAAAGCAGAACCCCCTATTATTATCTATAATGCAAGAGTATGTAACTAATACTATTTTAATTATGGATGAGTTTAACACCAAATCTGATATTTGGGGTCAAAGAGATCATACTGATTCAAGAAGATTCGATATTATTGAATGTAATTTTAGGAATGAATTAGAAATTATAAGTGACAGAACATCATTCCAACATGTTTTATCATATTTGAAGAATGTGGGTAGATGTACCCATCGTTATGAATTTATATTTGGACTTAATAAAAAATAGAAAACCAATGAGGAGATATCTTTCAATGATCCCAGCTCATAATTTCGAAATAAATTCAAACAAAAATTTATTTTATGCAAGAAAAAATTTCAGAATAAAAAAACTTAAATTGTAGGAATTTCAAACAAGACTTACATAGGTTAATTGGAAGACTTACAACATACCTATTACAATTTAAAGGAATTAACAGTTTTATATAAGATTTAATAGCAGGTCTATCTCATAAAAAATCTGTAGATTTAACAGAAAGAAAATTAAGAATTTGAATAAAAGTAGAATGGCGAACTACCAACTTAACTTTAAAAAGAAGCAAAATCAGAGTGACAATTTCAATGTCCCTTAAAGTGAAAATACTAGAAAAATTTCGATAATACTCTACAAATGGAGAAAAAAAATATCCTATAAAAGATACATTGCCAAATATAAATACTATATTACTGAAACAAAAAGAAACTCATTTTTTTAATCAGTAGTTAAAAGTGAGGCTTTTTAACTGAAGTTATAATGTTATAAAATATTTAAAAAAATATTAACGACTGGAAACATGATTGAATAATGCAAGTATAATGCCAGAATGAGAACCATTTTGGAATGCATTTAAAATTCATGCATATCATTATATTAGCAATGGCACTATTAAGGAAATATATATTGCAGATGATGATTCAAATTCTATAATTAATGAGGTAAAATATGTAATAAATCGATTAGATGCTAAAAACACTATCGTATCTTGACTGTATTTCATGAAACTATGTAAGAAAAATATTTCTTGCTGTCCCAAAATGGATGACTGGCAGGGTGAATTTTTGCTTGTTAAATGGAATTAACCAGAAATGTTGGAAATCAGAAGAAATAATTCATATTCAAAAATTAGAAAAGATACACAGTATGAAGAGTCTTATAATCGAATTTGTCAACTTTCGGTCTTTGGAAAGTTCAGATAAATTAATCATACAAAGACTTATGTTCTTCCTGGAAAATAATAATAAAATTAACTAAAAGCAATTTGGGTTTATGAAGTGTAATAGTACTATAGTACTTATTTCGAAGACATAAAAAATGAGTTTGATATTTTAATTCTGCAATCTTGTATAGAATAAATTACCCAGAAATGTATTATTATATTATACATCATATCTTTTCAACAAGAAATGTAAAGGTGAAATGCTATGAAATTATTGAATACACCCGTGGAATACAGCAGGAGCTGTCCTGTCTTTAAGGATTGCTAACGAACTATTAGAACTTCCGCTCGAGGAAAATTTTTTTCTTACAAGGTATTTGTTGTTGACTTTATTCTTGTTCTAAGTTCAGAATTTGTTATAATTTAATCAAGATTGGGCCAACCAATGTTGTTCAAATTTCAGCTCTGCAAAGACAAGAGGAAGGATTTTTCTGGAAAAGGAGTTTAGGGAAAAAATTACAACCTATTACAAAAATTTACTAACTTTCAATATTTTATCCTTCATCTAAGTGGAGTCACTGTAAAATTTTTAAAGGGATTTAAATCTTTGATTTGTCATATTATTTATGTAAAGATAGAGTGTTTATTTCCCAGAATAAAGATTCAAGAATAGATAAAGCAAATTGATCCTAAATCGGTTATAATAATAGGTCACGTTAGGGCTACGGAAATATTAATTCTTTACAGAAGTCTAAATTTGATGTTTACAAAAAATTAAAAAATCGTATATATATTGAAACTGATTTAGAGATTTTTCGACAAGCAATGTTAAATGCTACAGAGCAATTTATCAAGAAGCTTTAGAAGTATTAGCTGGATGTCTTTTACTGATTTAGCAAAACTCCTTTTATTTGTGGAATATTTAAGAAAGAAAGTGATTTTTTTTACAATTCTTGCGTAAGTTTTTCTATCTGAAACTATATACCAAAAATGTATAATTTTTCAACATCCTGCATATGTATTAACCTTCAAATGGAATCGGAAACAGCCTACAGGAATAGTGAATGAGATATTCATAGATGGTTCAAGGATGAGTTTTGAAAATAACAACGATTCGGTTATGTAACTATTCATTTTTACAATAAAATTGAAGTCAAAAATAATAAGGTTAGTATTTTGAATAATTCTTCAGTTTTCATAGCAGAGGTGTTTCCTAATAAGTTATTCAATCTTGATGTTTTATTCCATCTATATGCCAATTTGGAAAGTGCTAAATAAAGATTATAATGAATCTAAAATAATAAAGTGGCGAAATAAAAGAATTTATAAGTGTGGTAAATTAGTATGTAATTATATAAATGAGTACATAACATTGGGTCAAACGTCATATTGGCGTACAAGGACATGTCTTTGATGAAAAAAAAATCAAATGAAAATCTTTGATGAATGAAGAAATACATTTATTATGTAACTGTTCAAAAATTGATTTAAATACGAATATTATTAACTTTCGATTCAAGAACGGTAGACTAAATGGGCAGTGTCCACAAGGAAAAAATATTTATGAGTCAGAATGTGTGGAAACCTCTATATAAATCTGTTAATTGAATATAGTTGTTTACCCCCCCGAGGAAAATAGATTTGTTGCAAAGGTAATACATGCCTTTTTTGATTTGAAATAAGTTCACCGATTCGCAAGAATCTGTAGGGATATTCTTTATTTGAATAACTATTGAGAAAATATTGGGATAGGAATATTACAAATGGAGATAGGTTGTTATTTGGGAATAACCTTAAAGTCTTTATTGTGGACACTTTAATTAATTTTAGACTTTATCAATATGTAAAATTCTAATTATAATATTTAAAAAAACAAATATTGTTTTAAATTTTTAGGTATACATATATAAAATAAATTTAAATTAGTAGATATATATATATATATGTATTGTTATTGACCTTTTTATTAATTTACATAATTCTTGATAGCAAAGAAGTAAATATTATTATTTTACAAATTTGAAAAGAATAGCAATATTGATTGCAATGATTTAGCTTGCTCCTGGGCCAATCTGAATCTCAGAGTTCGAACAACCTGCAAGTCCTAAGTGGCGTGGGTGGTTGCAAACCCTGATGGGAGGATTGCCGTGGGGATCGCCCGCTTCTATGACAGATCAATTTTAGCAACATGTGGAAGGAGCATGGAATGACATACACCAAGAACACATACAAAACCTCTTTCATCCAATGCCTGTTGCATCAGCTATTGTCAGCCGAAAACAAACTAGTAATTAAAAAACATTTCTTGATGTTCCTCAAATTGAATGAGCCAGTATTTTCAATTATTTTATCTTTGTGTTATTTTTCGAGTAAAATCAAGGAGGATATATATTGTCATTTTTGGTATTGCGAACAGAATCAAGATTTTTGATGAATGAAGAATATGGCCAGCAGTGCTGTTGTTTTAAATATTAATCCTCAGTAGTAAAGTAATAATTTTTTTAACTATTTGTTTCTTCCTCAAATTCAACATCGTCTTTCTCACATTTGAATGCTTTTCATGTGAATATACACGCTCAGGTTTTTCAAGCAAAATGAAAACCATGTAAAAATTAAACTGAATCAAAAGATATGTGTACATGGTAAGACTTAAATTCTTATATGCAGTGTTTCGCATACACGAACATTTATTAAGAAAATAACTATTTTTGCATTAAGAAAGGATAAAGCGGTATTTAAGTGCTTGGATTTTCATGATATCGATTCTTTTTTATGGGTCCCGTGTTTGAATCTGCAAAACACTGAAACTGAATAAAACCAAAAATCTATAAATAATATGTAAAAATTGATTCAAACAAGGTATTTCCCAAGATATTTGCTGAAAGAGTTTATTAAATTTCGCAAAAATAGCTTCCATCAAAAAACAAATATTTGCAGAAATTGACAGGCCTTTCACGATCGTATAAATATCCTTTTTTCGTTCAATATCCAAATTTATCATAAACAGAAACACATGCATTTTTACTTTTTACTTTTAAACACACTTTTACACGCAGACAAGACGTTATAAGAATATATAATTTTTTTTTAAAAAAGAATGACGAAACAAATAAATGTGGGAATACTTTTCTTCTTCATAATAAATTAAACAATAGTATTCATAAAATTATCCTCCAGTGTCTATTTTAGAAAGAAATAAACATATACAAAAGATCGCGAACAATATTAAAATGCATTTATCTTCTTCACATAAAAATTCTTCTTTAGAAGATATATCGTTGTTTCGTCATGTCTTTTACAAAAATAGAAAAGATAATACAAGATGCTTTCGACCAAAAGAAAGAAATCATCTGGGTGCAATTAACGAGAACATAATTTGGAAGTACGTTGTGAGGTATGATAAAACATCCATAATACCGATTTAAGGAACTTGTTAAACTAAATCTATTTAACTTATTACATTAAAATACCTCCCATTACTTACTTGTGACTCCACAGAATCGATAAAATACCAAAGAAATAAAAAAATAACAGAAATAACATAGAAATGTAAATAAAAAAAAATTCACATTGCAAAATTGAAGAAGATAAAAAAGGACGTTACAAATAGTACAATGCCCCATTTTTTATGAAAAAAGATTTGAAAAAAAATTGAATTTATAAATGGTTTGCCCGGAATTTGCAACGGTATTGATTTGATTGTGACAGACGAGTTAATGGAAGATTTAAATGAAAGAATTGCTAAATTATTCTCAATTTTTCCCTTCATAAAATCAATTATACTTTTATTCTTCATCATTTAATTTTTTTAAATAAGTATTAAATAAATATTATATATTGATATGTTTAAAAATATGCGACATAATTCATCAAATAAAATGCTTAGGACAACAATTGTGTCTAAGAAACTTATCGATGAGGATTAATGCTAATGTTGCTCCTTAATATCGATGCATATTAAAGTATAATATATTCGCCTTTTGGGTTACTTGCTTTTGAATTAACATCATTTGATAGATGAAGAATATAGTCTAACAGTTTGTTTCGTGATCAACGAACACGATCAGTTTGTTTCGTGATCTATCATATAATCACATCCACCTTTTACTTGTAAGCAAGTAATATAAAAAAAAAAAAATTAAGTCAATTCTACTTTTTTCTAACTATATTGCAGAAAAGTCCTTTACAAATAAAGTTGAAATATTACTTTTACATCTGGCACCATCTATTATTAAACAATTAAAACTTCAATGGAAAAAAAACTAAAATTAATTAATTAAATTTAATTAATGAATTAATATTTGAAAAACCGTATTAACATCCTGTGCCATCACTAAAGTTCAAAAATGTATTTGAACTTGAGTGGAGAATAAAATGTATTTATGAACGATTGAAATTTGAACAAGATATATATATGTAGAGTGCAAGCTAATATAAGGAATTAAAAAATACATATTATTATTGCATTATGTGTTAATGCTAAATGTTCACTAAATTAAATTTGTTTTTCTTTGTCACTTTAATTATAATAACATTGAAGGTTTTTACAAAAAGATAAACACATATATAGCCGACATTTCTCATCACTTTGTTTAAATTTACTAATTATTTAAGACGCGGAGAATCTAGGGCAGGAGAGTAGAAAAAAATTATTGACAGATTTATCGAAATTCTGATTTTATGACAAATATTCTTCGAATATTGATAATTAAATAAAAAAATCTGCTTTTAATGAATTTATGATCATTTAAATAATTTAGTTGGACAATGCACATAATAAAATTTATCTTCCGTTGTAGCATTAGTTTCTTATTACAATTCTGAAATGAATGAATGATAATTTTCTAACAAATATTTAACTATTCGTAATATAAATTATCAAACAAAAAATACTAATATTTTTATATCGTCATCTATGAATTGAAAATGTGCAGAAATATATATATATACACTATATATAAATCATAGAATAATATAACTAAAATATTTTTTTTTTTTAGGTTTTTTAGATATATTATTCTATGATTCTATTCTTCTTTAGATAAACCTTTTTATATTACCAGATGTAATATAAAAAATATATATAATTTTGACAAATAAATTTTGTTCCTCATAAAATAGATAAGTAGGATTTAAAGGAATAAAAGTCACTTTAAATAAAATTCAGTATTTCAATTGAATTGGAAAACAAAAATCATAAAATTTCCATTAGGTCGTCCGGAAATAAGATGCTCATTCACAATTTCAACTTAATCGACATGAATATATTTCCACGAATAAAATGCCTTTTCAACTTCCAGGAATTCAACTACATATCATTTACCCAATATTCTTGAAGTCCGTAAATACCGAAAAACAATATAAATGCTTCTAAATAGTAATTTCAATTTAGAAGCGAATTACAGAAAAGTAGTTTAGCCATCCATTCAATTTAATTGAAATGAAAGTTATCGTGCATACGGTTCATGACATAAATAACAAACACCCATTTATGGAACAACATACCAAGCAAAACAGTGATTATTCTATAAATGGAACAAGCCACCGACTCTGTCCACAAGCAGAACGTTTATAGATCATTTCCTTCGATATTCTTCCTCTGTGACACGTAACAATCTATTTGAGTTTCCATCAATCACCCGTGTCAGGCTTTTTGTGAGTCACCTTTTTGCTTATTGACTCGGGGCAAAATATTAAAAGCACTTTCTCACCCATCAAAGAAAGTTCCCGCCAGAGAGGTGGAATATATACCCACTTTGAAGATAATAAAGATAGCTGGGAAATTGGTATCTAACTGATTGAGAATAAATATTTAAATACAGATTTCCACTTCTAGTACTTAAAATATTTTGGTCTGTAAAATGAATACTTATTTTATTTAATTTTAATAAGTAATATTAGTGTAAATATCCTTTGAAAGAAAATATTTTTAGTTTCGAAAACTTAATTCCTGTTTATTCAATATACAAAAACGCAGAATTTGTTTGTATTTTCATTTTAAAAAAATAAAAATGAGAAACTCATTTAAAAGCTTGGAAGATTTATTTATTTTTGTTATTTTTTATTTTAAATGAATCTGAAAGGCTCTAGCTAATTTTATTATAATTGATTTGTTTAGAAAGTAAAATTTTAAAAGAAATCTGCCAGTTCTTTTGATAATAAGTATTTCATAGAGAAAACTTTTTTGGAATTTCTGTTTTATAATTAGATAGATTTTAGAATCATTTTTTTTAAGATTTAAAATTCTTAATTTTTAAAGTTTAAATTCAATGTTTCATGTTCTATGCTTTTTTTTAGATGTTAAAGCACACGAATTTTTTAAATGAACAAGTTCTTAATTGTATAGTGTTCATTTCTTCTAGATTAAAGACGGATATTTAAATATTGCAGATTTCCACTTCTGTTTATTCAATATACAAGAATTTTATTTAAGTTTGTAATATTAGTGTAAAAATATTGAAAAGAAATATTTTCTTTTAAATGAGAAGTTTTAATTTGATTTTATTTGTTTTTGTTATTTCATAAATGAATCTGAAAATGGTGGCTTTAATTTGATTTTATTACGTTTATGCCGATTTTAAAAATTTTAAAAGAAATCTGCCAGTTCTTTGATAATAAGCATTTTCAGAGAAAACCTGGAATTACTTTTTGATAATTAGATAGATTTTGTGAATCATTTTTTAAAATTTTAATTTTTTAATATTTTTTAGAATTAAATTCTTTTAAATATTTCGGGTTCTAGCCCACTTTAATGTTTCTGAAGTTTTAACGTTTAAAGCACACGAAGATTTTTGTTAAATGAACAAAAGTTCTTGCTTAATACAGCATGTGCTAATATAGTTAACTGATGTACTCGCATCATAAGTTATTAAGGTAAAATGATCTCTAAAACATTCAAAAGGATATTTTTTGTTAATTTTAATAATGATTTTTAAGATTATTAACAGAGGAAAATCACAGAACTCGGCCTTCCATAGAGTAGGTGCAAAATTCAGCAGTTAAAAATTTTTGTCAAAATAATTTATAGTTTTGATAATTTTAATTTTGATTTTCTTGTTGAATATTACCAAACACAATTGTGTACAGTGAAATAAAAAATAAAAGCAAAATGAGTATAAAAAATAAATGTTTGCTACCTCTTAAAAGATATTTCATAACACCTTTGTTAATTTAAGTTGACTTATTCAAATCAAGTAATTCATTCAGAGAAAAACTAAATTAATTTTTATTATTTAAAGAAGATAAAATGATCTTCAAACGTAAAGAACTATACGAAAGACATTGGAGCCACATCTGCATATGAACCAAAAATGATTTCTCCATCATCTATTGCAACGGAAATACCATTACATAAATAAACACGTGAACTATTGTATAAACAGTTGTGTTGCAGTCTATGTAATGAGATATCACATTCTATGGTGATTGTCACTGTGTGTTCAGCGGACAAACAAGTTTGCCTCGTGTGTAGGAGTTTTAAATGTTTCTCCCATACAAAGCACAAAAAAGGGACATTAATATGTAGAACATCACAGTCACTACAAGATAACAGAAAGCTGTGACTACATAGCATGTTAACACATAAAAAGCTGAAGCGGTAGTCAACACGTAACTAGCGTTATCACTAAAACATGTTGAGACAACCTTCCTTCTCCATTACTGATTATTATGCTATTCGTGGTGTAAATAATTCAACCTGCCTCCTAGAAGTTATAACTGTTTCATCCCCCCATACAAAGCGAAAATAAAGCTCTTTACATCAAGAAAGATACCATTGCTCCGCTGCTTCGATTATTATGCCATCCATGGTGTGCAAAATAATTCATCTGTGACAGTTTTTCTTGTTTTCAACCATAAAAATCTCCAAAAAGGTGTGTACAAGACTACAACATCTCAAAGAAATTTAGCCCTCCATTACTGATAAATAAGCCACCATGGTATAAATAATTCCACCATGCTCCACTCATGCACAAGAAGAATAAAAATCCAAACTGTAAT